>VZRR01008224.1:83072-335685 GCA_013398015.1 Oreocharis arfaki
GGCATAGACGCGGCGCGGCTAGAGCGGCCGCCGGAAGTCACGGCGGCGGGAGGGAGGGGAGGAGGGGAGGGAGGGGGCCGCGCTTGCAGGGCTTCCGCTGTCGTCCACCGCCCCTGGAGGCCGGGGTACTCCTCGAGACGGGGCCGTGGAGTCACGGAGTCACAGAGCTGGTCACGTCGGAAGGGACCACAGTGGGTCATCTGGTCCAACAGATAGTCGTTCTCAAGCAGGGTCGTCCCAGAGCACATGGCACAGGATTGTGTCCAGACGGTTCGTGGGTATCTCCAGTGAGGGAGACTCCACAGCCTCTCTGGACAATCTATTCCAGTGTCCAGGTCACCCGCACAGTAAGGAAGTTCTTCCTCATGTTCAGCTGGAGTTTCCTGTGATCAGTTTCTACCATTGTCTCGTGTCCTAAAGCTTGTAAAACGGGTGACAGGCTTCAGCTCGACCACGTCCAAGGCAGCGCCTTTGCCAGCGAACCCGCTGGAGAGCTGATGCAGTTTTCAGCTCAGACGTGGTGAACACTCGTGGCACGTACCAGGCGTTTCTGTGGGGCACTGGCCTTTGCACCTCTTTAGCTTGCTACAGACCCCTTGGTCTCTGGCTTGGCCGCTCCACACGTATCCTGACTAAACCGAGTGGTCAGCGTTGGTGTGACAGAAGCCAGCAGGCATTAGAGCTCACAGCAAGAGCACGCTGCCGGAATTGCTGCTCCATACATGCATGTTGCACTGCAGCAGAACTCTGGCCACTGCCTCTTGTCTTAAAAATTATTTGATTTTTTTTAAAATTTAAATTGAGTTTATTTTATATTGAAGAGATAGTCTACAGCAGTAAACTGTGGGAGCTTGGTGTGTGAGCAGGCTGCTCGCCCCAAGTGAAACAAAGATATGAACAGGTGACTGAGAAGTCTCAAATATGCCCAAGTCCCGTGAGTTCTGTGAGGCCCTCATTACCCTTTTTTGTGATTCTAATGTTAAAATGACTAAAGTAAGACTGCTGCTTTGCACTCTTTCAATATGCACATTGTTTCATCCTTGCAAAGTGAGCACATGGTGCACGCTTAGATGAGAGACAGAAGGGGACTTGGGGACACTGGGAGTGCCTGGGATGGCACTGGTTCTCTCTGTCCAGGACAGTCCTCCAAATCTGGCACTGTCCCACCTGTGCTGTCTGTAGGGAGTAGGCAGAACTACCTTTCAGCTACACTTATATTTTCTCTTGGAACAGCTGTTGTGCTTCACATGGGAGCCCAGGAATGTGCCTGCAATGTGGCCCATTAAGGACTCGCCACCCAGACTGACAAATGAAATAGATGTCAAGTTGACTTAATATTTATAAAGAACATTGGTCTGTATATGAAAATTATATATGTATATTTATATGGGTGTGCTGCAGCTGAAACTGAGGTTCTGGAATTATGTACTTTGCTTATGTGACATGGTAGCAGAATAGCTTAAATTAGGATAGAAGGAACAGTATGAAATTTAAATTTTGAATTCTTCCTAGTTGGCATGTTTTCCTCTGCTAGATGCAGTTTAATCTTTGAAATTCATGACTAGGTTCGCTTGTCAAGAATAAGTATTTCAAGTTCTCACTTCAAATCAGTGCGAGTACATGGTTTCGCTCTCCTGTTCGCAGGCTGGCTGCACACCGGCGTGTGGCAGCGCTGCCACCGTGTGGCTTCCTACAGACGCGGATCCACGCTGATCCCCCGCCTTCGGGTGAGCACAGGCAAGCAAGGCAAGGTTTTGGAAACCAAGATTCTGAATTTACCAAAGTTCAGGAACTGCACGGTATCTCCAGCATTTTTACAGGGTGCCTTAAGGCTGGTTTTGTTCTTTAAGGGCTTCAGGTTCTGAGTCATTACAATTACACAGCCAAAGTGGGGTAGAGTGTTGTGATGTCTTCACTCTGACAGTTCTTTCAGGTTCTGGATGGCTGTATCACAACAGATTCTGATTTATTTTTTTCTGAATAGCTGAGCTCATCGGCAAGTTATGAAGAAAATCTTTATAAACCCTAATTTTGCTTGAATTTTGACTAAGCTTATGTTTTTTTCAGCATAACCTCAAAGATCTAGAGAAATTCAAAACAAAATGTCTGCAGGCACGCATTTACCACTGTCTGTCTTCACATGCTTGCTTTTTTCAGGGTAAAACTTTTTCTGACACATATTCCTCAGAATTGTGCAGTCATTCCTGGATGTTAAGAAAATTATTTTTGCTGATGAAGAGATGAACCCTTACCATTCCAAAGTTGTGACTGCTTTGTCAGCCTGAGCTTTTCCTGTTTAGACTAGGACATGTTCTGAAGATTGCATCTTTAGATATATATTTGGAAAATGTGCAAATGTAAGCAAGTAGCTATGATCACATTAACATGGAATGCAAATAAGGGGATTGGGCACCTACCTAATTTGCCTTGTGAGTTTATCAGTTGTGCTGCAATTTTATTCTATACCTATACAGTTGACAAAACTGGTTGTCCTGTCCTTGCCTTCTCCTCTTCCTAGTCTCCATTCCCCCATGCAACTCTGTCTTGGCTCCATGATTTCCTCCACTAATATGACTGAGATGCTAAGGATCTGGCTCTTCATGAGGTTCTAACTTACCAGATGCTGTATGACATCAGACAGAGAAGGCACAGAGGCCATTTCTGACACTGTCCCTTCCCTACTACATGATTTCATTTTCCTATGCCTTTATTTCACAATCACTTGTTTGGGAAGTAAAGAGGAGATGGAGGTGTGGGGAGGGTGTTTCCTGTGCTTGGACATTCTGCAGTGTGGAATCATGGGCTGTTTGGGAGTATCAGTAATAGTGCAGTAAAAACAAGGTAACTGAACTTTAGGACAGTGCACGTGTGTTTTGTTCAGTAATTACAGCAGTGAGACTGAATGAAGATGCAATTTCGTTGTGTTGTTATTTAGCTGTAACTGCAGGTTTCTATAAAAGGAAATCTCTCATCAGACTGAAGCAAATGCTTGGTTGTCTGGATTTTTCTATTTTTATAGGATTAACTTTCAATCAGGCAAGATCTTGTGCAAGGTAGATTTGGGGAAGTGTAGGGGGTAGAGAAGAAAGCTGGATGGCCCCCTGAGGCAGCCCACAATGAAGGCTAGCTGGAGAGTTTTATGCTGCTGTTTTGAAAATACTGTGATGTCTGAGTGGAAGACTGAAGCATTCATGTTTGAAGAGGAAGTACCTAGGAGCAAGCAGTGTCGTGGATGTTCCGTGGAAATGGCCTTGTGCAAAATGGTCATCAGCTGCAAACATGATACTGCAGGTTAATTATGAGACATCTCCCAAGCTGGCAGCCATCAAGGAATGAGCAAGAAGTCAGTCCGGAAGGGAATCCTTTGCTCCAGGGCTTAGTTTATCCGGTGATACAGTAAACTCAGCTGTGCCTTCTCACACCTCTCTGATGATGTACAGTATGATAACTCATGCCAGCACTGTTAAACAGTTACCTCCCTGCTGTAAGTGGCACTTATACCAGCTCCACAGTATTCAAACATTCTGTTTAATTTTATAATATATATTATTTTATATGTTTGTTTACAGAAAAGATGAATATAATTGCTACATAGAATGTAAATATTTATGTCACATTTTTATATAGTGTATATATATGTTGCATAGTGTGTATATCTATATATTGCATAATATATATTGCTAGGTGATATACTATTGGATATAAAATAAGCATATTAAGAAAATGGCGGTGAAGTACCCCAACATAAAAGTCAAGCTATCAGAACGAGCCTTTTCTTTAGTAAACTTTACAATAATTTAATATATATCTGTAGTTTCAGTCTCTGTGACTGACTGGTATTTACAGATTATGCATACAGACTTCTGTTGGCAGTAAGAGAGAAGCATGGTGAAAGTACAGTCAGGAGACTGACTGTGAGGGAAATGAGGAAGAGAAATTAGTGGGAAGATAGTAACATTGGTTCCTCAGCAGCTTCCCTGTGGTGATGTGTGTATCTGCAGCCAAACTGGGGGTGCTGGCCTCAACTCCCGCTGTCCAGCTTGCTTCCTATCCCAGCAGAACAATGTTAAGCATGTACAGACAGCACCTACTGGCTGTTTGAATTCTTCTCATTGACTTAAGTAGAGGAATATCTCAGTTCCAGATCTTGGGATGAGGTTAACTTGATGCTAATTGGCAGTGGTGAGAAAGAGACACTGTGAGGGTGTATGTCAAATGTTGGTGTCAGGGAACTCACAACTCAGGTAAGAAAAGGTACTGCAGAGTTAGGTAACAAATGAACAGAGGTCTTCAGTGTCATAATTTAGGGTATAGTATTATTTCAGTCTCATGTTATGTTTGTTCTTGAACTTGGCCTCTTGCTTCTAGTGACCTTTAGTCTTCATATATATTAGTTATGAAATACAAATAGCAAAGCGGGTCCCCACTAATACTTTTTGGCCCATAAAAGAAGATAGCAGCTTGATCTAGAAAACAAGTGAGAAGAGCATGAGACTGAGGTGAGACAAAGGCATCAAGTATCTCAATTGCTGTAGTTTCTAAGGCTTCAGTGACACTGATAAATAAAACAAGGCCTAGGCTTATATTTCTTTGTGCTTGGGTTTTAGCAGGTTCCTTGCTATGCCTTTGGCCTGTCTGACTTTTTCCCGAAAAGTATCCAAGCATGGTTTTGGAGTAGCATATGCCAGGGACTGTTCTTAACCTTTGGCTGGTGGAATAAAACTCAGGTATGTGTGGATGTGACCCCAGCCACGGCACTGACTGTCTGAGCCAGAGCATGGTCCATAGCCTGGTTTCTCTATTCTAGTAAGTGTAGATGTAGATATAGATACATAGCCTGAGAGGATCACTCCCTACACCTTACTGGTTCCTGTCTTTGTACCGAGTTCAAAGAGCAAACATCGCTGGTGATTTCAGTGTGCCTAGGAGAACAGCCCATGGGTTTGTGCACTGGAAGAGCTGGTGCCCTAAGCCTACTCCAAACTTACGTGTAAACCTTCAGCCAGTCATTTGTCATCTCTTTTTCTTCCCATCTGTATAATGATAACGGCCTCATGTAGAAAAACATTTGGTCGTGAGGGGACAGACAAATGCTGCAAGATAACTCCTGTCTTCTATGTACTTTGTGTATTGACTCCGAGATGCCAAGAGTGTAAAAGTCCCTATGTAAGAAAAAAACAACATGTTATCAGTGAGGAAGAACTGTTCCCGTTCTGGTCACCTCGGCCATCAAAAAGCATCACAGGAAACAGGATGCTGAAGCGAGAGGCCATCCTGACACTTCGATTGCTTGTCCCACATGATGGTCTTTGCCTCATCCCTGACAGGGGAGGGAAGTGCCGCTGCAGCAGCCTGGGAAACCATCCAGAGACAGTTATCTATGTGAGCACATCCCTGGGAACGCTCTCTGCCTGTGCCCACTCCTCCTCCCCTGCTGCTGCTGTGCAGGCTTTCACAGATGTTCCTCCCAGAAAAGGCAGCTGCAGCTCTCAACCTCCTGGTTTCCATCTCCCCGGTGGTCTGGCTCCACCCGTCTGTGATGGAGCTGCTGATAGTTCCTCCGTTCCCCAACCCTTCCTGCTGCAAGGACTGAGCTGCAGTAATCAGAGGAAGAGGAATTATTCTATGCTTTTTTCTCCTTTCCTCTTGTCTCCTGCCTTTGTAGCTATACCCTTGCTTTCTTTCCCTAGTGTTTCTGATCCTTGTTTCTTAAACAACTTGTAAACAACCAAGAGAAAACTCAAGACTGTAGCTAATCCATATTTACAGTTGGATATAGTCTTATAGTTTACACGGCAGCCTGAGGTCTAAATAAGGATTGGGGTTTTTTTCTTTGCTCAAGGAAGAGGACCTCTTAAAATTTAAAGTGAAGGAAGGATTTGCACTGGTTTTTATTTTCTGCTTTTGTTACGATCTTTTTTTCCTTGCAAGGAGGCTTTGAGGATGGTGTAACTGAGTGCACGCATGCGCATTGGCTTGACAACGCATTTCATCTGTTTACAAGTTTCAGTTTAAGGGCAAAACCCTAAGGCAAGAAAATGCGTCATCCCTGGACTGTTGTGACCCTAGGGTATGTTCGTGCCGCATTTGGGAAATGGGATGACTGCATGCCTGGGCCTACTCAAAGTCAGTTTTATACTTGGAGACACCAGTGTCTGAAGTGAACTGAAGAAAAATCAGTTACTTGCAGAACTTTTCTGGGTTTGCAGTCTGCTGGCAACAGTCCTCTCAAAGGTAACACATGGCTTTTCCCCATCTTTCCCGGAGCATAACTTTTAGGTCAGACCTACGACGTCTTCTCAGGGTTGCAGAAATTCCCCAAGCCATAACATATCAGTAGCTTTGCATCACTAGAGACAAAAAAGTGCCATTATTACTGGTTGTGCCACTTCCCATCCATGAAGTATGCTAGGCTGAAGAGCATGAGGCAATCTGCGGTTGAACAGTGAGCACAAGATGGTATTTACCCTGTGGGCCTGCATTCGATAGCACAGCCTTAATATGGGAATAGTCAGTGCTACATGGGCCAGCAATGGACACGAACAATTTGAATCTGGCTGTTGGGAGAAATTCCATATGGAGGTTTTTCCAGGTGTGTATATACATGAAAATTACAGGATGCTTGGTTGTTTGCTGCTACAAATTTCAATTTCATTGAAATTGAAATTCATGTCAATGTAATTGAAATTTTTTTGTAATCCTGTCCCTTTTGGGAGACTGTGAGTGCTAATCTGCATTCGGATATCCAGACAAAAATTAAAACATCCTGCAATTTTATCAGATTTTACGCTCCACTTGTACACCAGATACGTGTAAGTTTTGTTCTCTTTTAGAAAGTATATTACTTGCAATTAACTAATGTATTTTGCATATTCTAAATTTTTTTACTATTTTTATAGTATAGTATATTTTTATACAATTTTTACAGATGATAATGAGAGATAATGGCAACGGGGTTTCAGCACGAATTGCCTTCTGAAAAATATATGTGATTTGTTAACAAGGAAGCAAGTTTTTTTCAGGAAGGCACAACTGAGGGGTTACATCATTATGTCCAGGATTCAAACCAGCTTCCCTTGAAGCTGGTTTACAGAAGAAAACACACAGATTTTCTGTGTCTTTTATTTCCTGGGATGAGCTGGGAATTTTGACCTTGGAGGTACTTTGAAGAATAAGCTATCTTGCACCTGTTCTCCTTATGCACCTTGAAGCTTGAGGACACGACCAGCGCTGTGGCCTCTCTGCCCTAGTCAGCGCCCAGAGCAGCATGGTGTTTTGCAGGTGTCTGCAAAGTGGGTTTCTTGCTATGCCGATGCTTCAGGCTGGCAGGTTTCCATCCCAGTGAGAGGATAAGATAAGCCTAAAAGGTATTTTCTGTAAGACCTTACTGACTGAAAGCTTCTGCAGAGCAGTACAATGTTAGCACCAAACCTAGGAGCCTGAGCACTGTGTCAGGACTGCAAATAAAAGATTTGCTGGCCTCTAGTTGAGTTGAAAAACAGTAATGAAGTAGCTGGGTGAAACTGGTTTCTTTACAAAGAAACAAACAAATAATAAAGAATACTAGTATTAAAATCAAATAGAACTAAACTACTTTTATAGTGTTCTTAAAACACGTAGGTCCATAAGCAAGTTTTCTATGAACTTGTATCCTATGACTGAAGCAGCTTTTGGAGCTTCATCTCCAGCTGACACTCTGCTCTATATGCTCTGCTATCTAATAAAGGCTGAGCTCATGCTGAACCCCTTCCTTCAGCTGCAAAATTTATAGACTTTTTCTTTACTCAGCTGCCTGTTTTTGCAAACGCAAAAAAATATTAAAAATTATAGTAACTTTGTTATCTTTGAGACCTCTGTCAAATCTAGCTGAAATCAGGCAATGAGTTCAAACATTAGTAGGAGGGAATGTATACAGACACTCACACAGCTGCATCTATGTCCGTGTAGATACAGAAAGATAAACCAAGGCAACTTTTTTTTCCACATGAAAAAGGGGTATAAGTATATTTTGGTAAATATTAAAATGCATCACTTTGTACAGAAAAGCAAGAAAGCAAACAAAGTATTTTCTTTAAAGTCATTGACATCAGTATTTAAACCTGTTCCCTCTTTTCCTTAGCACATTTGCAAGTTCCTTTCAAAATCATCAATTGCTTCAGTCAGACTAAACATACATTTTCTGTTTGCAAATATTTTGCAGTGAAATTGCACACAGCAGCAGGGTAGAATAATTTCATTCATTGTTCTCCTGAAGTGTGTGGTGGAGCTCTAAATTCATCTAAGAAACTTGGGCTGCTGAAGCCAGCTGCCAGCACTGTCAGGTCTGTGCCCTTACACAAGAGGTCGGTGGACCAGGAGGTCCCAGCCGCATAAATGCCTCTGGAAAATATGTTCATTGACTTCAAAATTGAGATAAAGACACTAATTGTTTTACAGTCAGAGTAAAGTCATTATGTATCTTTCTGTGTACTGCTGCTTGCTTTTATTTATTTCTTGTTGCTTTTTGTTTTTTTGTTTATTGCTGAACTGTTGCTCAGAGGCAAGGACTGAGGAAGGTGCAGGATGCTTGAGGAATAGTTTAATCCTCAGGAGGCTTGCAATGTAGACTGCTAGATAAAGTGAACAGCAGTACAAGAAGCAACAGTGTCTACTGCCGGTGTGTACACAGTAAGCATCTTCAACACTTACTGTTCCTGCAGCTTTTGGCACATGGTTACAGCTGTGTTCCTCACATTTCGTGGGGTACCATTGTATTTCTCCCTTCCCTTTCTTCAATGCTGTATTTCAGGTGGCGAATGAAAACTGCATATGGTTAATTAGGTGGGAAGATGCTGAGTGCAGTTAGCAAGCATTGCAAGGCAGGGTGGCAAAGAAGCGTGTGTTAGAATATTCAAAATTTAACTCAATTTTATGCATATCTCAGATGCATATAAATTTCTGCTTTCTAGAAGGAAATCAGCACCTCACTATGAGTCTTGACCAGGCATTAAAAAATATGGATTTAAGTTGAGATTTTGAGTGGTTAAATACGATGGTTAGTTTCAATTCAGTGAGTAAATTTAGAGGTTAAAATGTGTGTCATCTGCACTTAGCTTAGGGCGGGGGGGCCTCTATTCTGTCTCCCTTTAACAGACCAGCAATTCCCACTGAATTTCCCGGTGCCTGTGGCAAAGAAATCAGCAAATCAGCCTGTTCAGCTGTGGTTACCAGAGTCGTTCGTCTCTTCAGCGAGAGCTGTGTCTGCTCGGGGTCTGTGTGTGGCCGCAAAGCCAGTCAAGCCCCGGTGTATAACTGCATGTCTCACCTGGTGCAGTCCCATCCACAACAGTGAAGTTGCCCATGTTTAGACCAGGCACAGAGGTCTGCTTTTAATTGTGTGGGACGGAGATAAAGCTGTGCAAAAGTGAAATTAAACAGCTCTCCCCTTCAAAACCATTAGGATGATACAGCAGGCCCTGGCCCTTTTCATAATGAGGGCCGAGATGTTTGCACAGCCCTCGGTTCACAGCAAGCTGCTTTAATTAAACCTAACCTAGCCCACGCATGAACCCGACTGGTGAATTTGGGTCACCTGAAGGACGCGTCACCTCGTCCAGTTATCTCGGGGGAAAGTGGGGGATGAGAATAAACACAATCCAGGCTGCACGGATGCCCGGAGTAGCTCAACACCGGCCTGCGTGGGATACCCGGTGGAAGAAGCCCCCAGGAGGGTCTGTGGCCCCCGCGCTGCCTGTGACCGCGCCCCGGGCCCTGCCGGCGGCCTCTGCAACTAGCGGGGACGGAGGGCTTGGTGCGGGGGACGGCCCAGCAGCCCCTGCTGCCCCTCTCCTGCTTTCGGCAAGAAAGTACCCAGGTATCAAACGGAACCGAGGGATGGTATTGAAAGAACAAGCGAGGCGGAAATTTAAAGCCCCTCTGCTAATAATAACAGTATAAATAACCGAAGACATCTTGTAAACAGTGCGGTCATAACCCTGAAACATTAAACAGCGCGGTGGGATCTGGCGCATCAGCTGCCGGCGGCCGCTGCCGGTGCAGGGGGAGCGCCCTGCACTCCTGTTTATCTCAGCCTCATCTCCCACGGGCGCGCTGATCGATAGAGAGGAGATGTTTAAGTGAAAAATTCCCGGCACTGAGGACCGACTGTACTTCATCAATAGATCACTGCTCCTGTCCCCGCGGAGCGGAGCGGCCGGAGCGGCGCGGGCGGCTCCCGCAGCGCCCCGGCGCCGGGCTGCGGGGCCGGGCCGGGCTCCCACGGCGAGCTGCGGACCCAGTCACCCCCTCCCCCAGGGGTTTGCTCCAGGTCGTTAGCTCCAGGCAAGCAGACCTCCCGTGGCCCCGGGCGGAGAGGCGGGATCCCCGCAGCTCGGCCGCTTCTCGGAGCGGCGGAGCCGGCGGAGGCTCAGTCCTTCACCCGCCGAGCCCGAGAGTCTCAAACGAACACTTAACACCGCTCCGTGTTCAGTAGAAAGGAATGTTTATTCACAGAAATAGAGCAGAATCTGCTTGAAGAAAATATATCTATATATCTTTAGGGTGAATTACTTCATAGAGATGACTGTCAAAGTCAGTTTTTCTAGGCATCTACATATTTCACAGGTCTCAGACAAAAGATACGCGTGGTAGGTTTTGTTTGATCTCTGTCTTTTCTCTAGTAGCTCTTGAACCAGCAAGGCTGTGGTTGCAGGACACTCGACTGTACACGCATTTAATAAAGTTAAATAGAGTCAGGATCTCTCGGGGTGGATGTAGTCTTTGCTAAGGCACATTTGGTCTCCTCTGCGCCGGGAGAGCGGCTCTCCCCATGCCTCTGCCCGGGGCCCGGGGCAGCGGCGGGGCCGCGGCGGGTCCCTGCCCGCCCCGCCGCCCGCTCCACGGCCGCGCCGGGACGGACGCTGCTGGCCCGGCCGCGGGGCTCAGGATGCCGTCGGGCCGCACAAGCGGTTTGTGTTCACCACTTCTTTCAGGTCACTCTCGGGTTTGCCGGCTACCATAAAAGGCCAAGTCTGTAGCCAGGAAAAGACACGGGTGGGAAGGGGGTTACATATGGAGAAATGCACATTGCAACGCTTATATCGCCAGCGGGTCCGCTCGTGAGCGTCCGGGAGGACCGAGCCCGGCATCCACCACCTGAGTCCACTTCGGGCAGCGCTCAGCGGGGCTCAGGCCGGGGCACTTGCCGCTGGCTTTGGCAAGTACACTTTTGCCTTTCGCCAGCGGCTGGTGCCGCTCCGCCTCACAGCCCCCGCGGTCCCCACCGGGCGTCCTCAGGGCGGCGGAGCCCGTCTGATTCGCGGCAGAAGGGAGGGAGAAAGGAGCCGCCTGGCTCCGGCACATTCGCATCCCCCCGGCACACTCGCCGCGGGCGCCCCGCCGTAGCCGCGCCTCCCCCTGCGTTTGGTCGTGACCGGCGTGGGGACTCCGACCCGCGGCAGCCGCCTCACGCCCCACCGCACTACCCGGGCGCAGGAGCTGCTCGGGGCCCCGGCAGCCCCTGGCCGCTCTCCCTGGCCTCCCGCGGCTCGGGGAGCATGTTTTGGTGTGCCTCTGTGCGGAAGAGGAGGGAAGTTATATCTATATTGGGTGCTGGTTTTGTTTTAGTTGTTTTTCCCCCATGGTGTTACGCTGAGGATTTTGTTTTTAATCAAAAATTATCTCCCAGGCTCTTATCAGCTGACACAGCGGGTAACGTACTTTCCCCCAGAGTCCAGGGCTCAAGAGGCAGAGCCTGACCTCAGTGAAACGTCCCCAGTTCTTCTCTGTGATCCATTTATGCGTCAGGGTCTGCATGTGTGGGCAGTGAAAAGGCTGTATGTCTAAAAAGAGCCCAGGCAGATCTTGCTTACCCCCGGTTTACATCATTTGTACATATTTTTAGAGCTGGAAACTGGATATTTCTGGCGGCCGGGTATGGTCGGGAGATCCAGGGCTGCTAAGGAAAACTTTTATGTGGTGGGAGCAGCAGCAGGGACACCACACAGCCCAGAGAGAGACATCGTGGAGTTTGCCTAGGGCAGACACCTCCCCTGGGGAGTCTGAATTGGTATTTATTTCTCCCGTGCCAATTTAGAGGGGTAGGAGAAATGTCTTGGACCCAGAAAACCTGAGTGATTGAGCACAGAACCCCAAGAGCCCTGTCTTTAAAAAGCCTGGGGACACTGTTGTGGAAGGAAACATTGGGGTAGAGACGCAGGATAAGAATAAATCCTGGGTCCTTCCTCAAACATACCCTTTTCTGCCCAAATTCCTATACCTGCCCACTTGCAGGTAGAAAGCTGCCATCAACCCTCTGTGGTTTCTCAGTCATTTCTGGGGCACTAAAGAGTAAAGCCTGCCCTGATTATTTGTGACCAGCGTGGCTGCCCGTCTCCTGGAAGGGATTGCTAGGAACAGCAGAGGGGGCCTAGGAGGCTTGGCACCCAGAGCACAGGGCAACAACGTGGCTGGGAGCCAGTCCCCTTGTACAGTACCGCTTTCCACCCCACTGGCACCAGACTCTGTGAGAAGCACAGCAAAGTTTTCTCCCTGCACATGCCCCATGCCAGCTCCTTGCCCACCTCTCCCCATGCACACGCACAGAGCGCCTGGCCCTGGCGGACTCTGACTTACCAAGTTGACTGGGTGGATGTAGCCGTTCTCATACTTGTCATTGGCCAGGATCTGCCTCAGGTGAGCAATGTAGCTGGAGGCCAACCTCAAGGTGTCCAGTTTGGAAAGTTTGGTGTCTGGGGGCACCCAGGGTAGGGTAGTCTTAAGCCTGGAGAAGGCTTTGCTAAGGACCCTCATCCTTGCCCTCTCCCTGGCGTTGGCAGCGTTTCTCTGTACCTGCTTTCCCTCCTGGCTCACTCCATTTAAAGGGCTCTTCTTGGGGGGAGCTTTTTTCCTCTTGCCCGAGGCCCCTCTCCCCTTCTGAGGGGAGCCATTCTCGCCATTGGATCCCTCCTCGTTGCTCTCGGTGGACGCCCCAAACTCTTTGTTAGTATCCATTTTCAGGCCATCGCACTCCAGCATCTCCACCTCCTGCAGATCTTCCACATCACTGAGGGACCCAGTGGACATGGTCTGGAAGATGCCAAACGACCGGCGGGAAAGGGGGGAGGGGGGGAAGAAGGGCAGCTCCTCAAATCTGTTTCAAGGCAGCGTAGGAGAGAAGGGGCGCCAGTATTTTCCTCCCCTTCCCTCCCCGCCCAGGACTAAGGCACAATACCAGTCCAGAGAGGATCCCCGCCCTCCCGCCCCCCCACCCCGNNCTCCCGCCCCCCAACCCCGCTTTGCCTGTGTTTGAGGGAGGGAGTGAGATTGTGTGAGAGAGGGAGAGAGAGAGCGAGAGAGAAAGCCGAGGAATTTAGTGAGGACACTAGTAATTTATCTGGGGGATAAGAGAGGCGGATCCAGCCCAGGGGAGGGGCCCTGCCCACTGAGCACACCACATCCCCAATCACAGACCTTTGCACAGGACAGGGAATGAGTTATCCCAGCAAGCCTTTGCCGAGAGCTCGGAACTGGGTTTCAAATCTTCACAACTGGACTAAAACAACTCCCTTACTCTCTCTCTCCCCTGCTCTTTCTATCCTCCCCCTTCCTCCTCCTCCTTCTCCTCCTCCTCCTCTTCCCCACTTCCCTTTACTGCTCAGGGTTGCTCTCCCCCTCTCTGCCTCCTAGATGACCCAGGCAGCTGGTGTCATGATTCTTGATGAAAGCCAAAATGGGTCATGAGCAGAGAGAGCAGCAGATCCACCAGCCAAGCCTTCCAGGGAGCTTTGTAATGCGTGCCGTCGAAACGCTGTCCTGTAACCTAATCTGGGGGAGATTTGTGGATGATTATATTTGCAAACGCATCCTGTCCAGCTAGTAGCATATTCCAGGAAGGGAGTGCTCTGCCGCCTGGCCAGCAGTGTGGACCTTGCCGTCACAACCCAGGGGCTGGAGCAGGAGGATCTGACTTCTTCCAGCCTTCCGGGGTGACGTCCGACAAGTCCCGGTCCCTCTCGGTCTTTGAGTCCTCCCAGCTGTGAATATTGCGGAGGCTTCCTGGTCCACAGGTGTGCCAGGTGGCCAAGATCCCAGCAGTCTGTGAGCCCCACTGAACCGAGGGAGAGTGCTGTTCTGCTGGGGAGGGTCTGTGTGGCTGCGGATGGGGCAGCAAGGGTGAGCATGAAATGAAGGAAACGGGGGTGGGGGGGGGATTTATTGGATGATAGAGTTCCTACAGAAAAGAAACCTTTACTTGGGGTGCAGAGCAGATGTCAGTGGTTCATTCTGCCATACCCACGTAGTGTTTCATCTGCTCAGTCGTGCATGCTTGAAAGTCAGGGGGTTTTGCCTGAATAAAGAGACAAGATAAGGGATAAGGCCCCTTCTGTGGGAGTGGGCCTGAGGGCATTAGGCCAGGCTCTGCAACCACTGAAGCCAAACATTCCCCGTGGTTTTACCACAAGTGTGAATGAGCGGGTTGCTGTGTAGTTTGAATGAACTGACTTACGCTGCTGTTACAAACTTATGTACGTGTGTATTCAGTCTCAGCAGAGCAGGCTTTTGAAAGCAGTTAACCTCGTCCTATCACTTCTTCCTCTTCAGGTAAAATAGTTCCCTAAATCCACACTTGGTGCCCAAAGAGGCCGGTGAAACACAAACTTACTCTCATAGCTCCTTCCCTACTCACACTCTTCCTGAAACCTCACAAGGTTGCCCTGCAGCCTGGGTTTTGAACACAAGGGACTAAAGAACTGCACACAGGGACTGATCTTATTGCAGGAGCAATCCCACTTACTCAGCTGCTTATCTGAGGATTCACATAGCTCCAGAGAAAAATGTGCAGCCTCAGATGTCACCATGGCTCACAGTGTCTTCATAGTTAGTCCAAAGTTGCTGGAGCCACAGGAAAAGTCTCTTGCTGATCTGTGTAAGCATCACATAGGGTTTTCTGCATGTGCTAAAAAACCTGACAAAAACTGTGGAGGGCCAAACGTGTGTCTGCCGAGTGCTATGTACTGTCTGCAGATAAAATTTTCAGTAGGAGGCAGAGTGTCATTTTTGATAGCCAGCAAGGAAATCTTGCCTATCTCTTGATCCATCTTTCTTCCTTGTCTCATGTAAGCCAGAAGAAAAAACAGTAGATCTAAACTTTAAACCACCTCTTTATCATTTGTCTGGAAGATAACACCTTCCCACTCACAATAGGATAAGTACATTAAGATATCATATCTCCAAGCCCTGGGCTCTTGGGAATTCACTAACTTCTAAATTCATGTTGTGCTAACTGTGCCCTGTTTGTGTTTTCTCTGTATATAAACTAAACTAAACAGATTGTCAGCATATCAGTCCTAATTAATGAATTACTTTTTTTTTAAAATAACTTTGCCGTTGCAGATCCAAAATATTAATAATCACCAGTGTTGAGATTTATGAGTCTCCTTATTTTCTAGGCCTGATTGTTGTTTGTGCAGGTGGAGATTTAAATGGCCATATCCATTGCACAGATTTATAGTCCAAGTGATTGATGTCACAATTGAGCTAAAAGACTCTTACTGGAGCAAGGATGTCAGAAAACCAAGTTGAAGTTGCTTGTGTCTCTAAGCATGAATGACCAGAGAGGATGAAATCCCATCAAAATTTCAGCATCAGAAATTCCCAGAACAAAACACCTAGAACAGTATATACTTACAGACTTTCCATCACTTATTCTTAACTTTACTTTAGCACTTTCTGAGCTTTTATTGTAAAAAGCAGGAGGAATGCCCTGGCTTTTAAAAAAAGCCTTTAGTATGCAGCTACATGAGCATTCTGAATATCAAGATATGCACACACTTGTGTTACGAGCCTTTAGAATCTCCACACATTCGTAGTTTTTACTTCTTTACATTTTTAAATACTCAGGCTCATGAAAACTGATCTAATACAGGCCACACACATTTGAGGAGACAAAGGGCACATTTTTACATTTGTTTTGCAGAGATTACTGCATGCATGTGATGTACACTCGTGTACATATTATATATACATGTATATTATACATGTAGTATAATATACTTTGAGTTCTTTATGTGTACAGACGATTGCACACTCTTAAAACAACACATTTATCCATTATTCCCTCTCCAAGGGGGGCAGCACAGGCAGACTTGAAAAAACAACATATCCTCTAATCTCCAGGTAAATCCTACTTCTTTATTTGTTTGTTACGTGACTTGAACCTCTGCTTTTCCAGTCTTCTCTCTCTTTATGCCTCTCCTGGCAAGCTCAGGGTTTGTACCCCTAGTCTGACTCCCGGTTTCAATCCTTTTTCCCTCAGCTTTTGCCCAGTCCCCTGACTCTATGAACAGCACCTAGTTTGGAATAGAGACTGACAGGGTGGAAACCAACCCAGTCCTGTGGGAAGGGTAAAACTGGGGTGGCTGCAGCCACCCAGGTAAGGGTGGGACCACTTGCTTCTCCAATTAGATGACTGGGACTACAGACAGGCCCCTGGGTTAATAACTGGCTGGGAAAGACAGATGGAGCTAAAGTCCTTTTGGCCTTTCCAGTGTGTTTGCTTCTTCATTCATGTTTTAAAAAGGAAGTTGAAATGCTGGCATGAGAAACATCAGTGCAAATCTGTGGATTTACCCTGTAGATTACTTTCTCCTCTGCGTTGCTCTGGTTATGCAGGACCATACATCTCTCTCTTACTCCTAAGTAAGAGACCCACTAAGTCAGGCCATTTAGGATGTGCCAGGGGTGCTGGGGACAGAGGTTCGGGATGCCTGGTGTCAAGGGTGTCAGATGAGGGACACATCACACACAGGCTCATGCTGGTCTATGGCAGGTTACAAATTTCCCTCTAGAAAAGAAGTTCCGCTTTTTATGCCTCCAACCTTCCCTTCCCTGTGCAGGATTAATGTGGTAATTTGAGAACAGCTTTGGAACTTGAGGCCAAACTTTCTGCAAGAATCTCATGGTTTTGCATGGCACAGCTTGGTTTATTTTCTGATGTTCTGTGTCATTTATAAAGGCACTATATTTTAACTACAGTCACCCAAGAAGAAACTCAGATCACCGAGAGCTGAGGAAAACATAATCAGTTGCTGGTTTTAAAATTATTTCCCCGGGCCTACTACAGGTGTTTTCATATATTTGGAGAATAACCGAGGAAGTCACCCACAGGCAGCCAGCTGATCATGACTCGTGTTCAGTCAGGTTTGAGAATAATCAGTAAGAAAAGTACAGCTGGATTAGTGTTTTTAAGTTGCAGCTTTAAAAAAAATCTGGTTGCACTGAGATTTCTCTTGGTTACTATCGGTCCCACCTGGAAACCAAGTAAAATGGTAGAAGGACTTTAGAAGCAAAATTTAACATACCTTAAGTGAAATAATGCCAATAATATAATGTATACAAATAACTAACACTAATAGTATTAATATTATAAGATATTATAGAGTATGGACTGTGCTGGGGAAATTGATCAAAATTGTTTGTAACAGTGGAATAGCTTTTTGGAAGGGTCTGAAACCCTTTCACATCTCATTTCCAGTACTATGTATATGTTTCTGGTCATAGTTTTAGTTTGAAAGGTAAAAGACATTGTGAAAAATAACATAAAACAATACACAAGGAAAAAAAGTAATGTTGTTGCCAAGAGAGTAAAAGGCTGTCCTGGAGAACTGGCCCAAGGGGCACATACTTGTATGTGATATCAGCATCACTGTCCCTCCCCAAGAGATTCCAATCTCTTCCTTCAGAGCCCTGAAAAATCAGAGCTTCTTGAGAACTCTTTTCTGGAGTAGTTTATTGTGAGGGAAGAAAAGCCAACCCAACAATATTTCTTTCTATTTTCATTTTAAACTATCTGAAGCTTTTTTGGATACCTAGAATGAAAAAAATTCAGTCCTATTAATAAAAAAAATTTAAAGAGAATAAGCTATAGTTTCAAGAAAATTTAAGTAGAAAATTATGCAGGAGTCGTAATTCCATTTCATGTGATTTTTTTAAACCTTGAAATATCACAAACCCATTGAAGCTAGGGGAAGTGGAGTTCAAGAAAAAAGTCTTTAGTGGCTGTTGAAAAAATACTTTGTGAAACTCGAAATACCTAATTACAGATTTAATATTTTACTCTTTTTTGTCACATTGATAACAAAATCTGTGAGAAATGTAAGTAGTGCTTTTGTTTACCACAGGGAGTACCTGTATATGTAATAACTGGATGACTTCTACCTCCCAGACTTATGCCACCTGGTACCTTTTCCTTGAGTGGCTCCACAAGTCAGCAAGGCTGCTCCCAGGGTAAACCAACCTGTAAGAACAAGAATAGCAAAAACTGCCTCCATAGAAGAAAAGTCATGATTAAATACCCCAATGCCTAAGAGAGATACTGATAACAAGGTCAGTGTCATAATTAGGAATTAAGACAGGTCTTAATCATCAATTCCAGGAACAAGAAGCATGTAAGATGTAGAAGTTATTGAAGCAGAAACAAGACAGCTAATCCTTGACACGAGCGCTCAGCTCAAGCTTTCAATGAACTATTCACAGGTGTGCTAGTGAATCTCCTTTGGTAGGATGCTTGAAGGAAGCAAACCCAGGAGAAACTAACTCAGTTGGTAAGAGCATGGGGCTGATAATTCCAAGGTTGTGGGTTTGATCGCTGTATGGGCCATTCACTGAAGAGTTGGGCTCAAAGATCCTTGTGGGTGCCTTCCAACTCAGAATATTCTGTGAAACCTAAATGGCTGTGTCATGGGGTTTTTTTTTATTATTATTTATTCCTATACAAGTTTATTGGTATATTATTTATTCCTCACAGACAGTGAAGAGAGGTATCCTCTTCCATATCTACTGCAGAGGCCATTAAAGTGCATTGCTTCCAGAATGCATCTCTGAACTATTTTTACATCGTAAACTGCAGACTCTTTTATTAAGTGGTCAAAAGAGAAATATGCAAAAGGCCAATATATCTTATGCAAAATAGTCATTGAAGGATTAAAATGCAGGCGTAACTGTTTTGTTTTGAATATCTCTTTCTGTGATGTTTCTTTATTGGCTAATCGCTTGCATTTTTGTGACTTTAAGACATGATAAAATTTGTCGATAAGAAATAAGTTCTCTTTGCCTTCCAGTAATTAGCACACTGGATAAAGTTTTGGAAAATAAAAGATTTTTTTTCAGAGGGAAGTTTGGAAAAGAAGAACACTTTGTAGGGGAGTGGCAGAAAGAATGTCAGCTATTCTGGTGAGATTTTATTACTCACATGGTCTATGGCATGATGTGTGTACATGTAGACACAGATTTTCTAAAATTCCTATTCACTTAAAGTGCTCACAGTTTCTGAAAGTCGGGCTCCCACAGCATCCATCATTAAATGCAGTAGGTTGGGCTATGTTCTCTGTTCCCATCCAAGTGAAACATCACATTCTGGAACCCACTCTTTGTGGGCTGCTTTACTCTGTGAGAGATTGAATTGGCCACAATTTGTGCTGCTGGACTCCCTTGAGCTCCATATGTCACGGGGGCTTTGCATTTTACCATAGGTGGCCACATTAAGCCTTTAAAAACGCATGCTGAACTGCAGTGACATAGCTGGAAAAATATTTTGGCTAAAAATACTGATATAACAAACCAGCAAACTGGCAATATTCAGCTATCCACGTGTGTGACCGTACATAGGGGGTTCAACAAACTCCGTAGTCAGCTGAGGAGCGTACGTGTTGTGGACGAGTCTGAAATGGGAATGTTAGCTGGCAAGACAAAGGAGAAAGCAGATTACACATCCTACTCAAGTGACATGGAAAGACCACAGTCACTGTGCATTTCTTCTGACTCTGACAGGCCTTATACATGCCTCACAAACTGTGACTCTCAGAGCTCCTGGAACATCCCCAAAGTGGGGTCATGGCACTTTGCCACAGTGCAGTCCTCTGATTTTATGGTGCGTATCGTAGTTCATAATACATATAGAAAATGGTGTTGTTTTAGAAAGTGGTATTGCAAAAGCACATAATAAAAGTCTATTTAAGTAATTTGGAGGAAAAAAAATAGTTTTTAAAATGAAGCAGCGGATAGCATCCAAAGAAGACCATAAATGTGTGTTGCAGTGGAGTACCACAAGGCTGAGAAAGGACCAAAGAACTGAAAGTACAGAAACAAGGGAGGAAAAAGCCTCAAGTACGGACTGTGAAGGTAGGCTGGCTCTCCTTCTCCCTCTTTTTCTTCTTTTCTTTTCTGTGTACAGATCTGGGGCGATGCTCAGACTCCCTAGTACACAGTTCTTAACTGGGGATGTGACTAACTGAGAAGGAAAGCTGGTTAAAGGAGGAAAACAGAGAGATGAGTCATCAGACCTTCTGTTAGCCAGGTCCAGCACACTTGTGCAGCTCAGTAAGGGAAAATACAAAACAACATTAAGAGCTTCTCTGAGTCCATCCAAAGCAGAAAAGGCAAGTTTTTTAAAACTGCCAGGAAGTTAAAGCATCTGTTCTGAGGGATTAAAGCAGCCATGTTTTTTTTTTTAGAAAGAATGGAATGGGACTCAGACATGTATCTGCTAATGTTTTAAAATTAGATGGGATGATGATTGAGGCTAGTGTGGAGAGGTATTTTATCTAGAACCTCCTGATTTTAAACAGTAAGGAAGGATTTTGATGCCTTATTTCAGTCTCCATGTCGCTTCAGCTTCTTCCACCCTGAACAATAGATATCTGTTTGCCAAATTTTGCACCAAAAATAGGCAGGTCTCTCTTTCTCATGCAGGCCTTTTGGATTACATAGGAAATTTACCAGATATTATCTATAATTCCATTTAACATATACCAAAATTTGTTGGCAGAAGTATCTTGATGTATATTCTGTCAGGCCTGAACAAAGATGTCCTTGTGATCACTGTGTGAGCTTGATTGACTGAAATTTCCACCGAGTGGAAAAAATGTGTAACATTGCACCCACTAGTTTTCTCTTAGCACTGTGAATGAATTCCTCAGAAAGGTTTTCCATGTATGCAGAACCCTCACTGGGGAGCTGCTCAGCCAGTCTGAGCATAGGGCCTTTAAGGGGAGTCACAATGCAAACTTCCACAGAGTGCCAATGCACACTGGATGTCTGGGGCCAGCTTGGGTTCTCCAGGGTGGGAGCCGTGTTCTGTCCTGAAGAACTTGCAAGTCTAGGGAAAGCCTCTATGAACTGCCTGGTGCAGCACTCATTGCAATACAACACCTCATCTTCCTATTTCTCTTCCTCCCATGCCTTGGCTCACTGGGGTCTCTCATCTCTCCTTGGCAGTGTGTAGCAAGAGCCCTTTCTGAGATGCAAGCCCGGGATTGTTCCTGCATTTCTAAGTGTTGGTGGAATTAGTCTTATAGCTAATGGCTCAGTGACATGTGTAACACAACCTTGCTTCTACAATTTATGGTGCAAATTTACCAAGTGCAAACTCAGGCTGATTTAGAAGAGACAAAATCTTCTTTAAGGCTCTAGGCAGAGACCTGGCATATGTGCATTGATTTTATCCTATATTACAGGCTTTCTAAGTAGGATCCTTTCTACTTCAATCTCTCAGTGGTGAAAAAGGGATGAGAACACTTCCCTGCCCTACAGAAACATTATGAGGGGCTTAGGCACTATGGTAATGGATACAGAGGGTAGCTAAGATAAATAACCTGATAGATGCAAGAAAATGATTGATGTTAGAATACTACAAATATGTTGAAAGCCTAAAATATCTTTGTGATGTCTCCTCATTTCTTGAAATGCCAATTAACATTTTTCACTCAGATACCTGATGTTTACATTGGCGCATTTTTATGCTCACATGTCTTGCAAAATGGATACTTGCCTGACTTTGATTTTAGATGAAAGCACTCATCTCTCAACCTCATAGTAATTCTGAAAGATAGAAAAGTTGCTTTCATAGGAAGAAAAACAATGGGTTTTGATCCTGCTAGTGATGAGTGACAAGCCAGAAATTTAATAAACAGACCTGGAGTACCATCATTGGTAACACTATAGCACAAGTAGCAAATCACCATTGACTAAATTACTCCGAAGTCCCCAAGCTCTCTGTGAAGAAAAATAAAGTGTTACTTTGGTTTCCTGTAATCCTTCCCCAGAAAAACACAGGATTCCCTTAGGAGAGTTAAAATCCATTACTAGGCTTCCTTATGCCTTTTTGTAACTAATTGTCGCTTCCATGAAGGGTCTTACTTCCTTGAACCATGAGCTAATGCAGACTCTCAGGGTGCAGTGAGGCTGTAGAGAACTCAGCTTTTATGCCCATCGTCTTTCTGAGTCATTTTTTCAGTTTCCCCATTCCACCTCACAGCTTTCTAAGACTTTCCCGGTACTTACCTGTGCAGCGGCCGTGTTGCGTGCAGGATGACGTGCTCTGAAGCATCTCTTCACAGGGCTATGGGAAGCAGCCAGGCAGGCATGGCACCCAAAGCAGAACACTTTGTACCACAAGCAGAACGAAGCTGGATTTGTTAGGGGGAAGAGGAGTAGAGCTTCCTTTGCTTCCCTGATAGCTGGGCATACACTCAGCTCATCAGAGCAAGCCTAGCTGTTTCTTCTCACACAAGGTACTGCTTTTTCCTACAACCATCTATTGTAACTACTTTTGTTCCCCATTACTGTATGCCACCCCTTTTCAGACTGCTTGTCTAACAGCAAATGTATAAATTTTGCGGCTTGTTCTCTCCAGGTTTGTTTCTCAGCAACTTAAATAACTCATCTAACTAAAGCTGCTAAAGAAACTTCTCAAATAATATTCTCTAATTTCTGCAGCTGGATGGTCAAAGCACACATTTGTAACTCCACAAGCTACAGCTGAGCTCCTCAGTATACAAAAATGAATGCTAATTTTTATGAATAGGTAAATGTATTTATGAGCACAATTGTAGAGGCTGGGTCCTGTAATGCATCACGAGGCCCTTTGATACTAAACTTACTTGAGCATGTAGCTTGTAATGATACAAGTGACATGATGTGCAAGCAACTCTACCAATAGTCAAGTAATTTCTTTATTGATCTGTCCCTTTCAATTCTGAGCTATTGTTATTGCAGGAAAGTTGTAAAATACCTATCTTGCTACTTGATTTTTTTTGTTTTCTTTTGAAGAAATGGATGAGGAAAGCTAAACAGCTCCAGAATATACAATGCTATACAAGGTGTCGGAGAGGGGGGAGGGTGGCTCAGTGATGAATGACCAGTCGTTCAATTGTTTTCTTTCTTGCAGAAATCAGAGACAGAGTACAGTTTATCTTACCCTGACTTTTAGCAAGACAGATTGCCAGGCAAAACCCCTGGGTTGAAGTCATCCAACCACCAAGTAGAGTAAAGAGACCATTGCTGTTACCTTTACAAGACTGACCCCCACCCTCAGCGCCTTTTAAAAGTCTATGGTGTTTCTGAGGTTCTAATATGAACTTCAGCTATTTTCACACCATTTTTTATGCTGAACACAATCTGGAATGGTTTATTTGGGGCCCAAATCCTCTACTATTATACAGGTTGAGACTAACTCATCTGCGTGCATTTCTTGCAAATGACAATCCCTGGTGCAGAATTCCCTATCACACTGTGTTTAATTCCCCCCATTACTTTATTTCAGCTGCCACTGAAATAAAGCAGCTCTAGTTTAGCTCTAGTTGTTTAACTCTAGTTGTTTAGCTCTAGTTGTTTAGCTCTAGTTGTTTAGCTCTAGTTCGAATGTTTCAGGCCTGCGCTGCTACACTGATGTCAGTCAAACCTCTCTTTCACCTCATGGGTGTGAACAAGGAGGAGAACTGTTTGCTGGGAGGTGAAAATCCCTAAGTAACAGCAAGCTAACTCCAAGACAGGCTGTCATTGTCCCAGATTTTTTCCTGCATTTCCCTTTAGTTGTGTTTTTCTTACCAACTCCGTTCCAGTAATTTGGAACAATACTCCTGGGTGTGGCATCCTGAATTTATTTTGCCTCCATCTGAGAGGCAACATGTATCTTAAGTGGCTTTAATCATGTCCTGAAGGTGCATATTTCCCCGTGACAACTATAAAATGAACCAATAGCTTAAGTCAGCTGAAAAGAAACTGGGCCAATGTGCACTTTATCAAACAGTTTCATGAAATTCAGAGGTGCATAAAAGGCAGGAGAGACAGAAAGAGTTAAAAGGGAAAGATGGTTGCACTTGCAGTATCTGTTTCTTGCAAGTGACCGTAACGTGTTTATACAGCTCTCAGCCAGGCTAGCGGATAATTAAAGGGAAGGACTGACACTAGACACTGCTCCACGTTGTACAGTATGGCGTGGAGAAAATCACACAAGTGGGATCATAAGAAAACAGCAGCAAATTCCCTTCTCTTCCTCTTGACAAGCTCCATCTCTTCTGTCTTGCAGTCAGAAGGATGCCTGACCTACTCCACCTTGGTGGGAGGGTCTTAAAATATACTGATAAATTTAGTGTCTAAGTTGATCCTTCAGCATTACAATCAAGTCTTTTATAAATTCTGACCACAGCAGGACAAACACCTTTGCTATGGTCCAGTTCAGCAGGATGCACCCTCATCAGCATGAATCCATCCATTATCTGCCTATTCCTACAGCTATAGACTATACTTTGATCTCAGACGTGTCTTTCAGTGAGATCAAGTACAGATCTGAGTCCTTGTCCAAGCTCAGATAACCAGATTCTGTGTGGAGAGAGCAGTCTTGGCAACGATGTGATTTTGGTGCATGTTTGTGATCGGGGCAGTAATTACCTGTTCTCTGGCCATGTGAGGGGTCAAAGAAGACCATCCTCCCTCTGGACTGCCCAGACCACTTGGCCAATTTGTCAAGAATCCCATAGGATAAATATCTGTCTCCGGAGACCTTTATAGTGACAAATCCAAATAAATCAGAGTCACTTTTACTGAGCACTTCAGCAGACAGCTCAGATTTAATGAATCAGCCTTCAGACCCCCAAGGAAGATCTTCTTTCCCAAGCCCAAGGGGAACAGATATTCAACAAAATTTGTTCGCAGGATAAAATTCTATCAATCTATTTAGTAATATTTTGTGATTGCAGTTAGCAATACCACTAACAGTGTTTTAAAAAGCATTGGGAATGCAGCAAAGACCTCTCAGGATCAGCTGTATGATCAGTGTGTCCTGTGCAGAGAAAAGGAGGCTGCAGTGGGGCAGATGATTTTCCTTATCACTGATTGAAGGTGGACTTTGTATTCCTTTACCAGTTCTCTTCTGCAATCTTGGCTGGAATTCCCCACCAACATGAAAAAAAAAAAGGAAAAAAAAAGGAAAAAAAAAAAAGGAAAAAGGAAAAAAGAAAAGAAATCAACTTTAACCCCCCACATCACCAAAAGTCATCACCCAGATAAAACCTTGCAGGTTAGTTGTTGTGGGTCATTCAAACAGTTTTCAGGCTTAACATCTTGATCCCCCTCTAAAAACTTCCATCTCCATTTCCTTCACCCCTTTGGGATCCATCCAGATGCCTGCTCAAATACCTGCTGGCGCCAGAGGAAATTCTCCTGTAACGGATACCCTGCGATGTAAAACCAATATTTTGTTTCCAGGGTCATCCCTTTCACACTCTCAAGGATCCTCTTGCTTCACCAACCTGCCTCTTGGTCAAGCCAAAACATGAGAAATTGTGAATCCAAAGGGTGGGATTTCGAAGCAGTTTAATAGGCTTGGTGATTGCTAACCCACACATTTCCTTGGCTTCCTCCTCCTGTTGTGGTAGCCTTTCTGATAATTTATGTCAGGTTAACAGTCTGCTGGGCAGATACCTCTGCTCACAGCTCAGCAGAGAGAGAGAAAGAGAGTAATTTAACCCGACCCAAAGTGCTCATGATGACCAGAATGGTAACACCTCTTCAGATAGGCTCGTACCTAATACAAAGGCCTAATAAAAAGCATTTTTCGGTGTTAGGATGTGAGTGGGTACATCAGGATCCAGTGCCAGGTAAAACAGTTAAACAAAAAACCATTTTTCAGTGTCATTCACACACAAACAAAAAAGCAGAAACATTTCATTTGTAATGATTCCCCATCTCCTGATTAGGGAATTAGCCTGGCAATAAGAAGTGGATCAGTGCTTGGAATTTGGTCAGAAACTTCTTGGTTTGACACTGTCCCATTCTACTTGTGGTTTTTATTTGCGCTCTCTGGATTTTTACAGGCTTTATATAATAATCAGCAAATTGATTTATATTTATATGTTTCAATATAATGAGCTTTGTTAATAGTCATATGGTATATGTGAGAAAGAGTTCTTCAGAAGGGACCAAAACCAAGCACTTTTAAAGTGACATTTCGGGTCTTCATTTCCTCATTTAGTCTTATGATGAATAATACGGTCAGTACCTCCAGGGTGATAATTGAAGAAAACATTTAAAGTCATTTAGTTATATAAAATAGATAATCCTACTTTTTATGTAATTTTAATGAAGAAAAAGTACAAGGATACAAAAACAAGGATTAATTTCTGGCGCTATAATTGGATTGCAAATAAATTTTGTTTTTAAAAAATTATCTTTTTAATTTTTTCTCATGAAGGAAACAAGCAGAATAGATGACTTTTTTCCTAACTTCTGTCTTTTAAATAAAAAATAACATGCAGACAATGTCAGGAAACAAATATTCTTTTGCCCATGACCGAAAAGAAAAGAACACATAAAATAAGCTTTTGCAAAATGGCTGCATGTAAGAATTTGCCATGGAGTGGGCAATTCATTACACTATAAATTTGTCATCTAGAATCTTGTGGAATATGCCAGAATGCTTGTTCATTCCTTAAAAGAAGTCTCTTCCATTCTGATATAATATATTGCATAAAGTGCGGAAGAACAAGAGTAAAAATGTGTTTTTTTAATGATTAAAGACTGATCTTGTTCCAGTTTGGTTCAATGGCAAAACTCCATGGAGTTGAGCTGAATATATGTGTGTAGATAAGATGTTGTTTACTGTGCTTTTGCTTTTTCTGAGAGCAAAATGTAAATGAAATATATTCCTTGCACAAATTAGATTATCCCAAGTCATCTGCTGACTCCTACTTAAAACAGAGTACAAGGATCTCTCCACGTTCTCCAGGAGCTGCAAACTCGAGTATCTGTGCAGCCTTAAAGACACTCTTGCCTCTGTGTGAATTGGCTGCTGCATCCAAAAAGGAATGAACACAGTCATGGAACAAGAGTTCATGAGATTTTTCTCATATATATAAATGGATGTACCATTAATAAGTTCTCTCAGCCCTCTTTCAGCTGCAGCTACAATTTTTTTTTAAAAAGCATCACATATCTTTGTGCAGAGTCTTGCCTGGTTTTAGTACAGCCATGAACAGGGAGAGAGTAAGTTGTTCCTCCGTGTGCCGCCTCATTTGAACCGAGCACAGGGAGCACAAACTGCACCACTGGTGCTGCAGCAACTGAGTGGGCACTTGCCAAAAAAAAGAGGGAGAAGTAAAAACAACCTTAAGTTATATTCTGCCAACATCACCCATGTAGCACATGTGGTAGAAATGGACTGAGATTATGCCAGGGGTGGAAATTATTCCTTACAAGAAAGGAAACAGGAGCAGAGAAAGCACTCTGCTAGTCTTAATTTTCCTGAAACACTTGTTTGGGATGTAAAACTGCCAGTTTGCATGTCTTTGAGACTCAACCAGTCTCTTTTAAGATGAAAAAGAACTATTTACCAAGAGTGCTCTCATTTTTGTTAACAAAACCCTTAGAAGACAAACAATCTGACAAATTCTACCTAATTTCTTCAGTGGCATAAATCACTGGTCAGCTTGTGTAATGCCTTGCCAGCAGAGATAGAGCTGCATGAAAAAAACAACTGCCTCTGAAACAGGAGGTGGAAAATGCTACAGAGTAATGTTATTAGGAAGTGTGAAGGAGGAGACGGGAGTTGTTTACAATAAAATGACCTAATGATTCCTAAGTCATTGGCTGTAAAATTCATCTGTCCTCAGGTAAAAGGTGCAAGGCAAAATGGATCAATATGGTTACCCTCCCCTTCCTTCTCTGGCCCATCCTGGTGGGTGATAGAGCATAACAGTGTTGGTTTTGACATTATTAGGTTATCCTGAAAATAAATCACTTTTGAAAAGGTGAATAATTGGACAGAGCTTAGTGCTGACAAGCTAAAGGTTGGAGGCTGGGGGGAAGTGGTGGTGAGGGGGAGAGGGAAGGCGGGCTGTGGTGTCCCAAATGCAAACCCATTACAGGAGGCCACCAGCATGTGAGGAGCTGTAAGTCTCATTCTGGTTTGCACTTTGGCAAATGAGTGCAGTTTCTGGTCTGATAAATATAATATTGTATTTATGTTTTCTGAAACTATTTTTGATCCAGCAGAGAAATGAGACATACCTTTTCACGTAATCAAAACTCTGAGAGGTATACCCCTGCCCAGTAAAATTAAAAGGTAGTAAAAGTAAAAGTAAATTTTGTCCCTATAAAATGAAATTCCCACTTTTCCCAACATTTAGCTAATCTGCAGAGTTCACTGCCGTAAGTGGTCATCAAGATAATATATTGCGGCTGGCCTCTAAAAGAGCTAGACAAGTTTATGACCACCACCAACATCTGTAACTATGCAAGTGAAGATCATGATAATGGCAGCCCAACCTCGTACTTTACAGCATAAAATAAACCCCCTTGGGGACACAGGAAAGACTGGATAATTGACTATTTATCCAGTAGGTTGCTCTAATCCTTATTCTGACACCTAAGAGACAGCACCATTAGGCACAGGGTACCAGATTATTTGCTTGTGTCTACTCCCACCAGTATTTCAAGTGTTTGCTGTGAACTTAAACTTCACATAGATGTGTCTGAAGGTTTGGTGCTGATAGGACACTGTAATTCGTCACTGAGATGAAAATTTAATGAGGTCAATCTACCATTCCCGGGAAGTTTTCTGAATGTGAGTGCTGTGGTTCTAGAACAATGTTGGCATTTAAGGAATACAGGTTCACATCCTAATGCCCAAACATTTGCGATGTGATCATGAGTATATCGTGCATAGCTGCATTACACACTAGCTTACCCACTCCAAATGAGTAATTTTCTTTCATTCAGTATTTTCCTGTCTCACCTGTTCCATCTTAGGCTGCCTAGATGAGGACTCTAACATCAATTTTATGCAGTATCTGACACAAAGATACAGTTCGCATCCTGTATGGGGTTTACTGAGGCAAAACCATCTGTTGCAAACAATGGGTTTAATTTCGATCTTTACAAAACTTTCAGAGGTACACCCAGCCTGTTTGTGGCATCAGTCTATTAAATGTCATCATTGCTTGAGGAATATACTCTCTTTTGGGATTGAAATAATGAAAAGGATCCTGAAAATGCAGTTCCAAGTAGCAGAAAATTCCATCTCCTTCTGTCTACTTCTTTCCTCCTAGCAGGTACTTAAGGACTTTCAGAAATCTGTCTTCCAAGAACTTCCCTTCCCAAACATCCCTGTAAATGTCACAGTTCCTTGGTGGTGTGGAGATAGGAACACAAGGGACAGAATAACAGGAGCTGTCAGGGAGCTGGGTGAAATTTTCCATGTCTTCTCCCAGACTTTTAAATATTTTTGAGGAACTCATTTTCATTCAGAAAATGCGTAATGAGAAATTTATGATAGGAAAACACCAACACATGAAATGGGCCACAAGTCATCAGCTTTTAGGGTTCCACAAAAGTCCAAAATGAGCCCTACTCCAAGGCAACCCTTATAAAGAGGTGCATTTTGCAATCCTGGACATGGGTTTTCCACAGGCCAAACCCTGTGGTCACAGACCCACTTGAAGAGATTCTCACCACCCTCTTTGCCTTTGCTGCTTCTTCCTGTCCTCCCCATGGAGCCAGAGTTCACGGTCTGCCCTGCTGTGATGAGTCAACTGTTTGGCTGGCTATGCTCTCAAGCAGACTTGTCATAGTGCCTGCTTTCAAAAAAGATATCTATTTTCTTCCTTTTTCTTTTAAAACCAGACCATTCCCTAGGTCTGGTTTGGAGTTCAGCCATCAAATTGTCACATCCAAGAGGAGGTAACTCCTATCAAGCAAGGAAGGAATCTCTTAACACTTCTCTGCTTTTAAAGAATTTGTGCCCTGGAAAAACACCCTGTCGTTAGATAAGAGGCAACCCAGAAAAGTCACCATCCATGAAAAGGGGAGGGATCTTTCAGGCCACACTGCTCTTCTAATAGAGCTATTCAAATTCATTATCACTACATGATACAATCAGTCCTATATAGTTATCTGGTTCTGGGGCTGTTTTCTTTTTCTGCCACTGACAAATAGGCCAAAGTAAACCAGGTCACTGATAAGACAGACCCCTGGGAAGATGTTCTGCCATGCTTGATGCATGGATAGGGCTTTTTGTTCATCACTCACATGATTTTGTCTTGCAGCATCTGTTTATTTTCCTTCTCCTTTCATTGCCCAAGTTTGAAAGCAGCCTGAAATAGAATAGGATTTATGCTACAATCTGCAAACCCTGAACTTTTTATTTAGGAGACTCAAAGACTATAAGGCCGAGAGAGGCCTTTGGTATCCTCTTGTCTGACCCCTGCTACAACCGAGGCCATTAGCTTTCTCTGACTTAATTCTTGTTTGGTCTAACTACTGGAAAAACATCCACTCCTGATTTAGGAATTGCAAGTGGTGGAGAGAGTTCATCACAACTCTCCACTAACTGTTCTTATGGTCAATTACCCCATCTGTTAAAAAATTTCCATCGTACTTCAGTTTAGATTTGCTGAGCTTCAATTCCCAGATGTTGTCTCTTGTCCTTGCTGTGCCTCTGTAACCCTAGATTTCTATCCAGAGTCAGCTCAGAGAATGGGATGGTAATTAGGCACATATATATATATATATATATATATATATATATATATATATATCACATAGAGATATTTTCAGTCATTATTGACTCCTGAGCAGAAATGGGGTCTGAACAGAGTCACGAGGTTTTCTGAGAAACAGATTAAAATTTGTTATCATTCTAAATATTTACATTTGTGGCATTTGAATTACAGGCATATGATTTTCCAGTACCTGTGGAAATGTAACTCCCGCTAGATGCTTTTAAGGATGACTGGGTACATTGTTAAAAGAGAAATGGCCTGTTACCCAGAATTGCAGAGGATCCACTTTTGCCATAGTTGTCAGCTGAATGGAATCAATGCATTTTATTTGCAAAGCAAATTCAGCACATATAAGAGGACAAAGTAAATTGTGATATCATAGTTTTGATGCTACAAACTTATGAATTAGAGCTTATAAATGGACTTGAGATCTGTTTCTGACAGATGCTGTCACGTTATTACAAGATGTTTCTGTTATGTGATGATCCATTCCCTTCCCTGAGGATGCTCTGTCAAATGCTGTCCAGACCAAGATGGCAGGGCTAGATTGGAATGATAATGCACAGCCAAAGCCCTACAGTTTGCCTTTCTAGTTGTTCTTTCTGACAGTAACTTTAGTAAGGATAACTTTACCCTTTCTAGGGGAACATCCACTGAACCACATTTACTTCAGATGATGCCTCCTGATCTGGTTACACGTAGCATTTTCATGAGAGCTCTCAGGGATCAGTTGCCTTGCCCTGAGCTCTAGACCCTGGGGGACCTGGGGGTTCAGGGTGGAGAGGATGTTTCCTAACAAATGAGGGAGTAGGCATTTGGACTGCTTTAATTCTGTGCATAATTGTCCCCAGGCAGGAACAGCTGCTTTCTGCTTTGCTCTCTTGTGTTGCTTAGTTCTGCAGGCTCATAAGGCTGGGCAGATTGTGATTTGGATCAGGGACATTTTCCTCAGTGAATTATGCCACCAGCCAGTGAAGAACTGGCAAAAGCATGAGAAAATGCCCTGTGCCATGTGTCCATGCCCACACAGAGGAAGGAGAGTCCTTGGCCTAGGAGGGAGCTGTGGTGGGTTGATGCCAGCTGGGCGTTTTCCTTTGCGGGTGATGACTCTTGGTAGCTGTTTAAGATTAGCCCACACAGGGGGCAGTAAAGGAAGAACCTGGCCCACAGGTGGAGTCATACTGACACTTCCATGAGGTTGAACTGGCTGCATCAAAGCCAATTCACCGGCACAGATGAGCAGACAGGCTGGTGAAAAGAACTAAATCCACATCTAAGTGATGACAGCAGTTAAAGTCTGTTGTCGCTTTTGTTACCCAAGTATGGTCCCCCCACTCTAACTGCTATCACAGTTTTTTCTTTCAATGTCATTTGGCGAAAGTTTGGTATTGTGGAAGGAGAGCATTCTAATAACAAGAAAATTGAAATTTAGTTAATTTGCAGTGAAACTCTCTAGTTGTTCCAATAAATGATGCTAGATTGTTCATTGAGAGAAGATCTCAATGCCATACATATGATGAGTATGCAGGGACAATTTACCTTTTGAAGCTGCAGTTGGTTGGTTTGTGGGTTTGTAGTAGAGGGAATTAATACTGCATGTGAACGAACAAGAATAATAATTATGCTCTGCAGTGAGAAGTTCCAGTGTTTTTTGTTTGTTTAATAATTTTCTGGAATAGCTCACAGACATTGGCTCTTATTGTCCAAATACTTCATTTAGATTCCACTTTATAGCTGTCCTGAAATGTAACTGGTCATCTGGCCGAAACCAGAAAGCAGCCAATTAAATTCACAGGAAAACATTAATCTGAGCTGAAGAATTCACAGCACATGTGTGCAATCATTCCTCCTTTTACGTATGCTTTCTGTTCTTCCTCTGCTCCTGCTCCCCCAGCTCCCAACCCCCTCGCTTCTTATTTTACCGGTCGAAGGAGAACGTGCCAACTCTAACAGCACTGTCCGAGAGAAAGGAAAATTAACACCAGTTTTGCTTTTATGTGTTCAGGACTCAGTCCAAGAGGGCCACTAGAGCGAATGCTGAGTTTTTCTCCTGCTTTTACCAGGCCAGGGACCTGGCCCAAGCATTGTGTTGCCAGCATGTATCAGCGCACAGGGTGTGAGGACAGACGATGCTGGAGCCAGGGTGTGGGTGGCAATGAATGAGCCACGGGCTGGAAGGGGAAGAATGAGATGGAGGAAGGATTGCAGGAACTGAGGAGGAGGAAGGGGGAAGTTGGACCTGCTGGGAGCAGGAACAGAGGTCTGGGATCACAAGGACATGCTCTCCCTGGGCCTGGGAGCTGAGCCTGGTCTCCTTACTTCTCTCCTGTCAGTAAACATCTGTGAACAACCGCTGGAGATGTATGTTTATTGTCTCCTTCTCCCTTCTGTGTCATTTTGCAGGAAGTCACCCAGCTCTGCTATGAGCTTCAGCAGGGGAGTGGTACACTGTGGAGGTCACGCTCTTCCAGTGAGCCAAGCTCGGGGTCACCTTGATTCCACCTCCATCTCAGGACAAAAAGGGAGGTGATGTTTTTCCAAGGAAAGGATTGCATCACAAAACAAACAGTTAAGCATTTGCCATCTGGGAAATAAGGGAAAGTATGGTACTTGTACTCTCTCACTGAATGATAGTTTTGTAGCACAAGAGGGAGAGAATCTCCAGAACTACTTCCTTCGGTGTAGTGGAAGGTGGTAAATGGGTGGTAAATAAAATGGAAGAAGACTGGGGTTAAGGTGCCTAGTTAATGCTCATGGCTAAAATTATTCTACCTATCGTCTATGCCACAATGCTCCTAAACAATGCTGAGTCCTGGGTTTCCAAAATCGAGAATCTATCAGTTAAATAGATAATTGTGTATTCCCCCATTAGGTGGGGTTCCTAGGCTGGACTTTCACAAGCGCACAGGTGTTATCAAGAGACATGATTCAAGCTTAAGAGGCATTGTAAAAATGCCCCACCCACTGGAGAATCAGATCCTGGCTGTCGCAGGGCCTGCTGTTCTCTGGGCATTCAGATTCTCCTGTTTAACTGTGAAGAGTTACACTGCTTACAGGTCACGAGTTTCACAGTAAGGCATTGCAGAGTCTCTCAGGTAAGAAGGGATCTGTACGTGCGTGGAAAGACGTCTGAGTGTAGCACAGTGCACAGATATACAGATACATACATATGTATATGCCTCGTGTATTATTCATGAACAGTGGATGAAAGATAGTAGAAGGGCTATACTATCCTATACTATCCATAAGGGTCTATGTGGATAAGGAGCTCTGCCATAATAAAGCCGCGATTACATTCAACACTTTTTAACACCCTCATCAGTGGACATAAAGAAATAACGTTGAATGGGGAAATACATTATCTTCTCAACACCAGAGGGAGCCCACCTGGGATATAATCCACTTATTGGCATAGGGAGTATGTTCTTTTCTGAATATATGCTCCAATTATTTTTTTTGTCTCGGTCTTGCATTCATGTGCACACACACACACAAGAACACCAAGGTTATATCCATTCACAACAGATCCGTGCCACTTACACGCATGAGTATATGTGTGTGTATAACCAAGATACACGATGTAGTGTGCTGTATGCTTTTTGTTTTGATTTGGTTATTTAATTCATAATTCAGTTGAGATCTGAGATACAAATGCTAAGTAGTTTTTTGGCTTGATGTCATACAAAGTTTTAACACAATGCTTTTGCTCATGGCCTCTGGCCAATGTGTATGCCTTGCACGTCATTTGTGGATGCTCTCAGGAAAGAATGTGCAGAATTGCATTTATTTTTTGGCATTATGAGTTGCATGAAAGCTACTTTAATGCTTATTCTAGGCCAGCTATTCAGAAAAATGTAATACTACTTGAATTTTATAAACAAGAGTTTAAACAGGGCTGGTTTATGTTATTGTTACTTACATTTTACAATAAAGACGCAAACATACCAATCATCAGAAGTCAAACTCATCTTTTGCTTCCTAATGAATGTGTAAGTTACAGGTATGATGAAAACTTTTCTTACTGTTGTGCCTAATTGTTTCTCACAGAAAGCACACAAATTGCAAACAAATTGCAACTCTCATTTAGTTAGAGGTTTTGGTGCTGGTTTCAAAGCAAGCAGGAGGAAATGCACATGTGAAGGACTGTTCATAGGACAAAATCTACCTAGACTGTAAGAAAGTATTCTGCAGGCATGGACTTCATTTTCACTCTATAGATGTGAAATGCCTGTCAGTAAAAACTTTCTGACTGGTGCTCTCTGCAGTATTCCATGAAAAAAAGCTGGGCGTAGCCACTGTTCTTTCAACATAAAAAATTCAATGTTACAGCAGTTTCAAAGGCAGATGGCTGGAGAGGAAAATGCCTTGGCTACCTGGTTTGTCAAACAAAGTGCATATGTGGTCAACACCTGAAAACCAGTGTTAAGGAGCTGAGATGTGGACCTCAGTCTGGACATACTTTCCCCATTTCAGAAGCATTTCCCAAACTGCATTTCAGCTGCTGACCTGTTCCTGCAGTCCTAGGTCCTGTCACAACTGGTGGCATCATGACTGCAATAATTTTGGAGAAATGTCTCAGCAGACGCTAGAAACAGGGAGTTACGAGGTGAAATGTGAATATTCTTTGATTTGTTCATCACAGCTTTATCCTGGCTATCTCTTGTCTAGAATGAAGGGAAAAAATCATTGGTGAGGATCTTTGGGTTTAAGGTCTGCGATGCCCCTCTACTCACAACCCAAAGTGAGCAGCACCTTCTCATCTTCAGGTTTTGGCTTGCTCAGAGGAACATTGCTGTAAAATATAACAGAGGCTGCTCTAATTTACAGCTGTCTGCACTCTTCTTAGCAACCATCAGGCAGGACTGCTAGCTTTCCCATATGTTTTTCTTCCTCCTTGCAGTCCAGCCCTTGGCAGAAACAATGGCTTAAAGGAAAGAAAGGGAATGGCTTGGGGTGATCCTATTCGGAGTCATTTTGTGCCCCCTCAAGCCAGCCGAGAGCTCGAAGCAGAAAGGAAGGCTGATAACAGTACCAACTCGGTCTGGTGACATTGGGGTGATAAATGCCTGCAAAATTGCAGTAAATACTGAGAGCTGAGAAATATAGTGAGTGATGTATGAAATGAAGAGTCCTTTGGACACAGAGTGATGAAAACACAGGAGACTGTGGACCATTTTGTTTGGAGATGAACAGATCATGTACTAAATTACCTACTAGACATAAATTCTAGCAACAGTTTTAAAATGCCAGCTATTCAATTGATTTTGTAGTGATTTTCAAGTGTGAGTATAACTAGTTCTTTAAGAAGACAAAATGATGTAAGGAAACATTGTGCTGTAGTGCAGCCTTAAGTGACTGGGGCTGGATACCTCTGCTAACTCAAGGCTATTGGCTTAGAAATAAATACTTCTTTAGATTTACCTCTAAACAGGTGAAAAAATTAGCTGGAAATGATTGGACTATTTTTTGTGTAGTGTGAAAAGGACAAAGAATTCATTTTTTTCACATTGAAAGAACCTGACTTCGGGAACTTCAGTCTTGATTACTTCAGGTGAAGTTTATTTTATTGTAGTTGAATGTGAGATTGCTGAAAGAAATCTCATGAGAATGCTCATTATTGTCTGACTGTCTAAGCACTTTTAATCCAAGCAGTTTGGAGTCAAATGAACAGCTAAACATTTATGTGCTTCTTCTGAATTTCCAAGTTGAATATGCCTGACATTTTGTAGAATATTATTACATTGATGATTTTTAAAAACGTTTGCTGGTTTTACAGTTTCCCAGCTTCCTGTACTCCAGACTTCTTTTCTAAGCAGCTATTGCTGCTCTCTCTCTACCTCCACACTAAATTCTAGGAGCAAACAGCTTAAAATCTCTCTATCAAATGCAAAGCTAAACACTGCAATCAATTGCAAGAAAAGGAGAGAATTCCATCAGGGGATCCTCATCAGTGATGATTGTTAAGGACCGTGTTGAACAAGCAAGTAGCTGGAATGAAACAAATGTAAATTAACCTGTACTTAGGCAAGGGAGTGTTGCAGATGATCTCTGGAGATTCTTGATATGCATTTTATCATTCTAAAATATAAATGGAGAGTAAAATTGTAAGATTTTTTTAAAGTATCATAATTTCTAGGGTTTGGTAGCATCTGTTTGGAGATATGCCATGTTGCTATATTGAATGTGGTTTTCGATTTTTTTTGATAGCTGCTGATAAGAACTTTTCACTTGATGTTTTTATATAATGACGCTGTTGCCCCCTTCATTAAGTCCTCTGGCACTTTTCCAAAGAATTAACCTTTGGTAATCAAACACCAAACAGCAGAGGTCTTCCCTGCACTCAGGCTTTGCTGGTGCTTACCAGGTGCTTGCAAGATCAACAGCATTGCAACACAGTCTGAGAAGGACTGAAAGCTTCTCAATTCTGGATACAGAACTCATGCTAAAACACGACTTTAGAGGTTTTTATATGCCATAATAGCAAATGAACAGCCTTCCGCATTTTTTGCGTGGAGGGTTCAACTCGTATCAAATCAGAGGAGGCCATCAAGAGAGGATGCACTGATTATTAGCAAAAGGGAGTTAACAAGTGATGAAGTCAGGAATGTGCTGATGTCTTAAAGCTGAATGAGGGGGATAAAGTGTGGGAAGTCACAGCTTTCTAGAGACAAAGCCACTGTTGGGTTAATTAATTGGGGTGGGATGTCTGCACATGGAGGGGAGGAAAGGAGCTTCATTTGGTACACGTCTAAGTTTTGAGCAGCAGTTTCAAAGGACTGTGGAGCTAGGGGAAGGACAGAAGTGTTTGGTACAGCTCAAACTGGCAGTAAGCCAAAGAAACTTGTCAGATATTTGTGAAAATAGGTTGCAGCTGCTAGGGCTAGGAGTGCTTCACAGTGCAAGCACCACTCTGGGACTCAGTGAGAGCCCACACTGTGCCCACAATTTCTGACAATGCTCGTCTGCCACAGGTCAGATTTCACAAGTCGGGACTGGGTTTGATAAAATGAAATGCCACACAGCAGGCTTCCCACAGTGTGGCATCTCCTTCTGGCCTGACAGTGCCAGGTGAAAAAAGGACTCTGAGATTTCTTTTGAAGACAAACTGCATGTGCCTGTTCCTCTGTGCTTGCAGAATATGTATCTTCTCCCTGACATTTGACTCTACAGCAACATCCAGGGAAGCAGTTTCCCATTAATGGCAAATCAAAAGAGTTGATGTCACTGCAAGCAATGTGCCATGATACCAAGAAGGAGTAGAGGTGACTGCTTTGTTTGACCAGAAGTAGTGGCCATTCGACTTACACTCAAGAAATTTTAAAAGGCTTAGCGCTTGTTTTTCTTTCAGTGCCATACTCTTTCTCATTCCTCCTCTTCCTTTATTCCTTTGTAAGCTTTACACTGACAAACTTTATCTCAGAGCTTAATTTTCCTGCTAAGTTTGGGGGAGGAAAAGATAGTATTTCCAAAACTAATTTCTCTGACTGCTAAATACATATTTAAAAACTTACCTGTCCACAGGATTAACCATCCTAGATATGTTATGTGCTCTCCACCTCCACAAAGAATGCTCTCATGTTTTGGAGAAAAGGATAATTTTGGGAGACAAGACAAAAAGTCATGAAGATGTGGAGGTGGGTTTTTTTTTGTGTTCAGCTTGCATGATAACATCTGTTAAGCAAAAGTCTTACAAAGGGCATGACTTTGACTTTTAACAATTTTATATAGTAATACTTGTAACTTTTAATGTCCTTTTTAATTTTTTAAGTGCTTTAAGATGAAAATATTGTGTTGTGGAAGTTTCAGTGTGTTGTCCTGGACTCAGGTAAGCCCCACTATAGCACAGGTTTTATCCTTCCTCTCAAAATGCCTGTTCATTTTTAAGAGGAAGAAGGAAAAGAAGGGACGAGTGATGGTTTGCTTTTGTTGTTTTACCCTCATCTTAGGCCACAATATTAAAGCAGTATCATGCTTATAGAAATATTGGTATCTCTATGCAACTTTCATAGGTTGCACAAGGCTGGTGTCAGCAAGTGTTTATCATGAATGGCTATGCCCATCCTAAGGGTTTCCATCATCCTGTGAAATTAGAACAAAGTGTGCTGAAGGTAAAGAAAATGATACTCTTTTCCTGTTTTAAAATACAAAATGAGCACAAAATAAATCAAAGGGACAGTTGCATTTTGCTTTTTTTCAGTGCTCACATATTGCAACTATTTATTAACATTTTAAAATATCCTAAATATAAGTCAGGAACTTTACAGGCTGTGGAGATTAGTTCTCGTACTGGTGCCTCAGCTGGAATGTATCACAATACCTGATTTACACCAGCTGAAGGTCCCTAGTTTTGGATGAGGCTCAGATGTTTCACCTCAACCCTATGTTTGGCCCTGAGAGCTACTTTGTACATTTATAAACTTATCTAAATGTGACTAATGGCATTTCCACATGCCCATCAATGAGTGTTTTCCTTCTCTCTTTCAAACCTGCTAAAAGTGGAAGAGACAATAGTCCAGGAGAAGGGCTGCCTGCCTTTTTTATCTAGCCTGCCAAGGGGCACAGACAGGAGAATGCAGACAGAACTCCTCCTCCCACTTTCAGGACAGAAAATCAAGGTAGATCTAGATGGAGAAGCAGAAGAAGGTGAAAAGATTTTTTTTCCTTTCCTCCTTTCCTTATTCCTTTTCCCTTTTTAAAATATCTAGTCTCCTTGAACTGAAGGGCTGATGTTTTTATCTCCATTTTTTCCTCCACTCCATCATGCAAAGAGTTATTCCAAAATCACTTGGCAGCTGTAAGACAAGCTATTTCCTAACCCTCAAAATAACTTTTGTTTTGAATAGTTCCCAACTCCTTAAAAATGCATCCACATGTATGCATGTTTTACATGGGAAAGAAAACCTATAGAAGTAAATATTCATGGTTAATGACTGTTAAAATCATACTACAATCATTACTAAATCTGGGCTCATTCTGTGTGGAAAGTCCTAGGTATTAATCAGTATGTATTTGTGATGTAAACTGTGCAAGCACTAAGGAAAGAGGCAGTCCTAACCCCGAATTTCTGCCATCTAGACAGAAAGGGTGAGTCTGTTAAACCCCCTAGTTTAAAACAGGGAAGGGAATATTTTTCCTTGCTACAGTCTGAAAAGGCCTTTTAAATACTTTTTGGCTACCAGCCACATAAACAGAAACACCAAGGCTGGCACACACAATACAAAATAAAACCATGGGGGTGCAGTTTGCCCAGTTTTGTTTGACAGCCTCACTTCACTAACTAGCTGAGGGTCAGTGCATGTTGTTGAACACTTCTGTTACCTTTCATCTGCTCAGGGACTGCTTGAGCACAAACTTGCCAGGAGCTTTCTTCCTAGCATCGGTCCGTAGTAAGTTCAGGAACTTCCTTTACACTGTGGTTGTAACCAATCCTTGCCACTTTCATAAACACAGAGACAACTTTGGTATTCACCTCTAAAAATTCACTAGAGGCATTACAGCGGGAGAAATGAAATGAGTAGAAAAGACCTTGGAAAAGAAAAGACATCTGTACTTGGTGAAAGCCAGGCAATGGTAAATAAGGCTGGCTTTTCTTTTGCATCTAGACATAGCGTTTCTTTTCTTTTCCAAAGCATGAAAAAGTATGGATAACCCCACCAACATTTCCATAGTAGAAGGTGTCTATCCTCTTCAGGGCATTAAGATTTCTTGCTGGAGAATGAATGATGCAATGATAAAAAATATTTGGAAATTGCTTATTTCTCAACAGTTATCATTTTTTTCTTCTTAAACTAGCTCTTCCTGCCTAAAGAGACCCTGGGGATTCCCAGTCTTCCTTCCGCTTTGAAATGGAGCTGTGAAAAGCTGTTGTTTCTCTCCTTCCCCTGGGTTTGCTAATGTCTGAGTCCTATCACCCTCTTCCTCTACATGAAAACTGAAGAATTTGAAAAACTCCACGCCACTCAAAGAAAGAGAGAGGCTTCCACGTGTGTCAGGGTCCTCTTCATAAGCATATTTTAGAAACTACCTTTATTGCTGATTTCAGCAGTTCGCCAGCCTACAGATTGTTTGTTTCTAATTAGCTCTTCCCAATTCACCAATAAATAAAATTTACTCCTGTTATGCGAATGCTAATGAATCGACAAGGCCAGTTGAAAGTAAAAAGCAATAGATAGTAGAGTTAACTAAGAAAACACAAGGCCAGCAAAAGGAGTAAAGTGATCAGCAAGTATTTGACTGTGATGCATCATTAGACTGGAAAAGTTGAACCATTTGACCTCTGGAGGACTTTTCCAACGTGAATTTATCCTGTGATCCAAAAGATATTTGTCTTTCTCACCCTGCAAGATTGCCTCCAGAATAAAATGCCCATTTAATGTCTTCTTTTTCCGGTAATTCTCAGAAGTCAGCACCTCTGCTTGCTCTTTTCTTGTCTTTCCAGCTCTGAAAATACAGCAGTAAAACCATTCCCCTCTCTGCACATAACTTGGGCAAGGATTGGATGCTTAAGGAAGATAACAGATTTGATGAAGAAATTCAGAAACACAAAACTGACAAATGAAATAAACAAGTTTATCGGATTTCCTGTATGAAAGTATAAAGAGGAAAGTTTCAAAGGAAACAACTTTCATGTGACAGAACATGTAAGAACATGTGATTTAAATGAGTTTACGAAGTAAGATTTAAATACAGGCTTTTAAGTTGGCTGGATGATCTCTACTCCGTTCTTTAAAGGTTCTGAACTGTTTTGTTCAATGACAGAAATGATTTAACTTTATTAATAACTTTATTATGTTAGTTAAACAAACTGAGACATAATGAAATAGATAAAAAGAACAAAAAGAAAACCTCAACAACTTAAATCCATCAACACCCAGCAAAGAAGCCCCAAACTATCACTCAGTCTGGGTCATTAAAACTAACATCAAAATAAATTAGGAATTAAGCAATGCAGCTATCAGATTAAGACCAGGCCTATCACCAGTCTTCCTTCTTTGAACTCTCTTTTGGTGATGATGATTTTGCCTCCTGGAACTGCATCAAGCAGTGGGATTACACAACAGACACCAGGAGAGCTCTCTTGACAAGCCAATTGTGGTAACTTGTCTTTCGCAGAAGCTGTCTTTTCAGAGCTCCGTGGACTACTAACACAAACCATAAAACCGGTCCTATTTCAGTACTTCTTAACTTGTGAAGTGTATCTTACAGAGAGAGGACCACAAACCTCAAAAGATGAGGCTTAAAGATCATCCAGCATGTCGTGAGGGACAGGCTGACCTTTCCCTCTCTAGTGAATGTTTGGGATTGTTTCAAATGGGAGGATATTTTGGCTGTGGTCATAGGTCTTTTCCAGTTCCAGCTATGTTAAGGCAGATGGGATCTGCCCTTGCTGTTCCCCAGCTGGAATCACCATTCTTCTGCTAGTAGGCAGGCTTCTTTCAGGTGTTCTGGTGGCTCTCACTCTGTGAGCACTTGCCATGAAATGGGCTAAATAAGCAATCACACAGATATGAAACTTCCCATTTTATTTTGGCTGTGCTAAGTAGTACTGGATGAGGAGAGGGCCCTGGACTGTTTGCCATCCCTTGTGTAGGACTGAGCACTGGTAGCAGTGGGGTGATGGCCAGGATTTCAGACTAGGCTGGAACCGTCATCTCTGTAGGGAACAGCCAAAGATGTTCTGAGGCTGAAGGAGGAGTGTCTGCAGCATTATCAGTTGTGATGGGGAATTTGACTGACCCTCATACAGACCTGTTGCAATTCCAAAACAAAAATTTAAGTATTTCAAAAGACTGGGAGATTTCCCAGCTAGAGATAAATCAACGGCTAAAAAGAAATCCAGAAGACAAAACAAAAAGGAAGGAAAAGTATGCAGTTCATGAACTCTAGCTTTCACAGCCATTGCAATTCTCTTAGAATATATCTTGGAACTCTGTTCAAAAAAAACGAGACAGTGCTGGCAAGTTCTTTCTACTCGTGGGCCCACCACGAGCTATGAAATCTTCGGCAGATGCGGGCACAGTCTCTTTAGTGACATCTTGAAATTCTTTTCCTCAGGAGGCCCATGGGCAGATTGAGTGACAGCAGAACTTCTGACTCAGGGTCTCCTTGGTCTCTCCCTAATCTCTTGCAAACAGCTCTCAGTGTGCTTGGTCATATCTGCCTCCAGACCTATGAACAACGTTCAAGCTATGCAGCTTTCTCTAGTTGGCTTCAAATGTGGTTTCCTTGGTTATTGCCTATTTTGGGCAAATTTCTACTAAACCAAAACTTTGGAAGATTTTCTGTTTTTATATTAGAGCATATATGTCTGGGATCTTCTCCTCCAAACAGCAGAAATGTCGACACTGAACACCCGCATTCCTGTAGGAGCCGAGATGGTTTTATCTGAATGACAAGGTCCAGGGATGATAGTATGTTGCCAGGTTATGTAAGGTCCAGTTCACATATCCAATTAAAAAGAGGGCTTTTGTCAACAACTGACCACTTAATGTTCATTTATCAGTGAAGATAAAAACTAACGAACCAGAGAGCTGACAATCATCTTTCCATTTGGAAGGCACATTGCACTGGACAGCCGTTCCTCTGGAATCTCTCTCAGTACAGAAACGCTACTCTAAAGTTTCTAAGATGAATGCAGTTAAGTGGTAAATTTATCTCACCCTGGTGTATCATTGCTCTCAACATGTGTAATGTTCATTTCCTCTCCTGGAACCCTGATGTGCAGCAGCAGGTTACAAAGCCCTGGCTTCTGTGAACCCATTGGCTTCACTTAGGATACATGTCTTCATTTTCAACAATGTTGTCATGTTTCTTCCTAATCCAGGCCACTGTGTCTGCTTATTAACTAATAGGAGGTATTTCCTCAGGACAGTTCTTGTCTTCATTAGTATGTTTGCTGTTTTATCTCAGACCTGCCAAAATAAAGAATGCATAATAAATTTCAGAATAAAAGCCCTGGACTTTTTAAAAACATTGTTTTTTAATGAAGAAGTAATATCTAAGTTTTTGACCTCTTCCGCTCCCTTTTGGAGGCACAGTTTGAGCATGCCAAGAACTGGAACCAAAACAGTCATTAACTAAATAAGATTTAGTAACTACAGTCCATGAATGAACTCAGAATAGACACCTCTTGTGTCTGTCTTCCCCTCCAGATGCCACACTTCTGTTCTGAGCCCCAAAACTGAACAGGTCAGGGCAAAATTTAGCCCTCAGCAATCTCAGTAAAGGGGCAAGTGCTAAGACCCATGTGAGTAAAATGACAGACAGAATTTAATCTTTCAAATGCGAAAGCTGTAGCAGACACATCATGTCATAAAAAAGCACTGCTAAAATAAACTAAAAACCATCAGTGGGAAAACACAGTAACTGGGACATAGAGAGTTTTAAGGAGAAATTTTTAAAATAAGCTGTGGCAGTTCAGCCCTGTAGTCCTTTTCTAAAAGGCACTCATCTCAAAGCCAATGGAAATGTCACCTGACGGAGGACTGTACACTCCCGTCTGACATCAGCAGCATTCTTGATATTTATAGCCCTGTAAATTAAGGATATCCAGCCATTTATCTTTCCTGGAGTAGATTCAAACCTGGCGTGAGCTCACTGGGATTGCAGCTGGGCAGACTTGGCCCTTTTTCTCTTATACAGATCTTACTCCAGAAAAGCACTTAACTCTTAGGGCGAGAATAATCTGATTACTTGTGCTGGAACCTTCATGTTTGAATTTAGGCATGTATTAGACTTAAAGGGACCTCAGCAGGGATGTGATTGTTCAGCTTACTCCTCTGACGAATAAAAAATACATTTTTTCCTAATTACATCTGAAACTTTCAGCTTTGTATGCAACCATTTTCTTTCTGCTTTATACTGATACTAGCATGCAAGGGCAGCTAGATGTCTCACTAGAACAAACTGTGAAAAACTTTCCCTTTCCCAACCAAGATCAGCTAGAGTCTCTTTGTAGCTAACTGTATTTTTCCCCCAGTTCACATCTTCAAGCTTCAGAATATAGTAAAAAAGAAGTCACAAAGAGAGCCTCTCGATTAGGATCACAAATAAGCGGCACTGCTCCACATCCATGTAGCTTGTTCTGAAAAAAATATACATAGGAAAAATCACCTATTATTATTTGCATTGTTTGATTGTTTCAGTCCATTTTGTACAGCATTTACCACAAGAAAGTGAAAATCCCTTGGAACAGAGAGCAGTCACTATTTTATGTGAAGCTCCGTGCACGCATGACTTTTCCCAGAATATCTTCACTGGAAAAGGACTGGCATTTTCCATCTTTCTATTGACTAAAATGAATATTGCATCAGGTTTTAGCAGTGGGTGCAATTATGTTACTTCTTTACAAGCCAGCCAGCGCGATCTTATTGACCTCTGAGACATAAATATGTGGGCATTAAACAACCTAACAACCCTGAGAAGTGGTTTCACCCCCAGAGAGTCATGCTCTAGGATGGATAATGAATAAAGAGCTTATCAGAATCTTTGTAACATATTAGAAACATTCTCCAGATTACCTATAAAATTCATTAGAGACTAGTGACCTGCACTGAAGCCTGATAAGACAGAAGCTCAGGAAAGAGTTGACAAAAACATGATCCATCAGAGTCATGGAAATCAAGGGTTTGGAGTAGAAGTATCTGAGTCTAAGTATTTAGATAGGGAACACTGCTATTTGGAAAAGATAATGAAAGGGCAAAAAAAGGAACAGAAAAAGTGTTAGTTCTTAACGCTGCAAATATCCAAGGTGAGAGCTTCAGCACTGAATTGTATAGTTTTTAGGCCATATCTTTGTTGATAAGTAAAAGAGGGTCAGGAATCCAAACATTATGTATAGACTTTTGTCTGCCCTCCTCAGGACTTGCTTGACCCGAGGAGGAACGACAGACGCACAACGCAACAGTTCTGTGGATCCCCTATGGCCCTAAGATACAAACGTCCTTTTGTGCATGCTTTTTCATTTCAGGTGTCCAAAATACTGTCATGGACACCTAACTGGTGCTTTAGAGCGTGAAAGGGAGGGCAGGCATGGTACAACCTGAGGCGTTTGGGAGTGGTCCCTGGAGTGAAGAGCTGACAAAATGTACCAGCCTACAGCCCAGGAGAAAGATTGCCGGGGCAGTTTAAAACCAAAATGAGGGAATGAGACAGCAATTAGTCAGTACGTATGATCGAGGGCCTGTCTTGGCCTTGTGTCCAGCTGTTGCTAGTTCATAATCTGGTCATTCTTTCAGAGACCTCTCACATCTGAGTGGCCTGCAATAAACCGTAAGTTTGGATCTCTAACTAAGAAAGAAGCCAAGTGGGGTTTTGTCTCTGTAGCGTAACTTTGCCACCACAGAAGGGGAACGTTCGCATTCATCAGCCAGCATGTACATGAGTGGGACTGCCCTGGGATCAATGGGAATATGGCATTTTTGCACAGAATATTAGGTGTGGACCTAAATGTTAGGCAGATGGTCAAGGCAGATAGCAAGACTGCCCTCTTAAAGAAAGAGAGGGGGTTCATAGGTCTTGGGCTGGCCCTCTTTAAAGAAATTCAGTACCTCTCCGTGATGTCAATAGAAGGTGAAAAATGTATTAGTGTTGGTTATAGAAGTGTATGTCTGGAAGCAGATGGAAATGCCAAGAAAGAAAGCTTGTAATAGTAAAATGAATGGAAATGTAGAAGCTGCAAGGAGATCATTAAAAGCACAAAATGGTTTATATATAACTGTAAAATAAACATGAAAGTGCCTAATTAATAGGATTTAAAATTATAAACTGCAAAACAAAGAGTAATTTTTCTGCTTAGCATTTAAGTTAGGAAGAAAATCCATCTTGGAATCATTAGTGGTGTTTAGAGTTCCTATATTTCGTAGGGAATTATCAGCTGTTATAACTAGGTAGCATTGCCTTATATGCTTTGAGGCCTCTGAACCTCAAAAATATATTTGACTTAAAAATTAATCTTTGTAAGAATAATTTTGATTAGCATTAACAAAAGCTGTTCTGATTACAAGCTACCTCTAGAACTGGGCTTTTGATAACAATACCAAACTTCACAATACAGGTAGCGAAAACAGATGCTTGGCACCATTAGGAAGCAACAAAATTACACAGAACTGAGATACAGGTGCAATTTCAAAACCAAGTGGGGCCATGATTTTGTAAAACTGAAACTAAAAGAACTCCTCAACTGATCACAGTTTTAATTACAGCCAGTTCCCCCTGCTTTTTACTGTGTTTCTACCAGTGGTGCTTACTAGACATAGAGGTGCAGTGACTTTCCTCTAAAATTCATGTCCTCCAGCAGCGTTGCTAGTGTCAGTTCAAATGACAAAATTTTATTTGTTTCCCACTTTCCTTGCAGGGATTGAGTGAGCCTTTCAGGTATCAATGAATTTCCTAATCTCTAGAGTTAATTTCTTTTCTTCTCTAAGAAGAACTTCTTCCACAGAATGTATCATTTTTGAGAAGCAGGAAATAGGAGGGGGTCACTACCAACGTATGCAGCATACAAGAGTACCCTGCAGGCACTGTGACATCAGATTTCAGGTTGTTGTAACAGAGGCTGTAACTGCATGTACACCAAATCAAAATTAGCCAGAACTACCACAGAAACTGTCGGTCCTGAACTGTCCTGTCCCTGCTGCTTGATTTTAAAAAATAAGTTTTCACTAGTTTTCTGTTGCATCTTTGGAACAAAAGGTGGAGATGTTCTTGGGCATGAAAAAGTAGAACAGGACTTCCTGTTTTATTTTCAGCTGCAACCTCAGCTAATGTTGGCTCAAAATGTTTGAGTGAACATAACATAAAGGACTTGGTTTTAGCCTGCTCTGTTAGAAACCAAATCCGTATCTGCCTGAGTATATGGAAGTTCAAAAAATTCACTTGAGGCAGCTTGACCCTGTTTTTTTCCTCCTTCTCTGTCACAAATACATTCACAAAATGAAAGGGCACACTTTTGCTGCCAGTTTTCACAGTTATGATTCAATTTTCACACAGCTTCCAGTGAAAATTCAGGACCCATTTCCAAGAACATGAAGTAAACAATGTTTGCCTCAGTGTGTTGCAAAGCTAAGTGGTTAATGCATTTATGCAGTGACTTCGGGGTTCGAATTAATTCTCACCTTCTCCACAAACAGATATCTGTAATACAGTACAGGCACTGCTGCTAAGTGCAGGGAAGCCTTGGTGAGTTCTGCGATGCCATGGCATTTTTTAAAGGGAAAAACAAGAAATTAATAGGAATTCTTGGCAAGTAACATCATGACTATTTCAGTGCTATTTCGTTTATTTTATAGAATGATAGAATGTTAAGGGTTGTAAGGGACCTTAAAGATCATCTGGTCTCAACCCCCCCTATCAGGGGCAGGGGCACTAGACCACTAGAGCAATTTGCTCAAGGCTTTATCCAGCCTTTGAACACTGCCAGGATTGGGGCATCCACAGCTTCCCTGGGCAACCTGTTCCAGTGTCTCACAACCCTCACATAGAGAACTTCTTCCTAATACCTGACCTGAATTTTCCCTCTTTCAATTTGTACCTGTTACTCCTTGTCCTATTGCTACAGCTCCTGACGAAGAGCCCCTCTCTGGCTTCCCTGTAGGACCCTTCAGATACTGGAAGGTTGCTGTCAGGTTTCCAGGCAGCCTTTTCTTCTTCAGGCTGAACAGCCCCAGCTTTCTCAGCCTGTCTTTGTAGAAGAGGCTCCAGTCCTTTTACCAACTTTATGTCCCTGCTCTGGACTTGCTCCAACAGTTCCATGACCTTCTTATGCTGGGGACATCAGAACTGTATGCAGGACTCCAGGCGTATCAGCTGGAGGTTTATCAGAGAGAAATTTATAAGCTTGCAAGAGAATTCAGGGATATTTATCAGCTTAAGAAAAGCTATTTGGCTAAATTTATATCTCTAAACTAAATTCAAGCTGTGACATCAGGAAAGATATTGGCTCATTGATTTTATATTCCTTAGGGTGCCCAGGTTTTGGTTTGCAAAATACGTTTTTTTGATGTTGAAAGAAACAAAGTGCATAATTTTCAGTTCATAATTGTCTGATTCTTGTTTAGGCATAAACAATACTAAGAAAAATTATTATATAAACCAGTATAATATATAATGAAAATATACTGGCCAAGCCATGTGTGGCTTTTTTAAATTGAAGTAAGTTCCTTATGTAAATCCCTATCCACTGTCAGAAATGGAAGCAATCTTTTGACGAGAAGAAAGACAGAACTTATTCCTGATGTTCTTAAATTATTATTCGTATGAGCAGATGAAATGTGACCTTTAAAATGTTTTAATTATTAGGATATTGATACTGCAGTTTTTGAATCTGTTTTGCATCCATATTCCCAAAAGAGCCTGAATCCTGCTAAAATTTCAGAGCATGCAGATAGCAAACAGCCAGGACCCAGCCCCTGGGTTCAATCTGTATAGCAGGTTATCCCATACACAGATGCACTGACACAGCAGTAAGAGTTCCAAACCTAATCCAAACGAGATTTCTGGATATTTTATGGGCATTAGCTAATTTGATCCTCCCATTTCTTTCATTGTTTTCAAATTTAAATAATTACAGTTGCGCTCATTTCACTCTTAAAATCTGTGTTCTGGAAATCATGTTTTTTGAGTTCTTATAGATTTTTTTAAGTCTTTCAAAAAACTGCCAGAACCCTAATTCTTACTTGCTCCATGGCACAGCTGTGTACCGTGACTTCATGGCAATCCAGCCTGTTTCCAGGCCTAGAGTGTAACGCTGACATACGTTTTACTAGAAGTTAACCTCTCTTTCCCCAGTACCTCTGGCATTCATTCCAGATGAGAGACAGATGCAAAATGGCCTCAAACTTGTTTTATTCTCAGTCTTTGGAGCACACTTCTCAGGATTTGCACAGATGATCTGCCTCGGGTTAAGAGCATCTGAGGTCCAAACCCACTGCAGTAGCCAAGGACATGCTTTTGGCCATCACTGAAGACTACTGAGTACTTTTCAGAACTCCTTTTTTTTTACACCAGGTGCTGCAGACCCTCCAGCTGGCTACAGGAGAACTGCTACATTACCCAGAGCAGTACAGGTGCTGTACAGTAATCACTCCAGGTGAGGTCCCTGAAGAGTATGTTCAACTCCAATGGCATGATCGGTTTAGAGACTTAAAAGGTGCGTCTGTGCCGCTTGCAGTTCCTGAACTAGTACGAGTAAGCTCTAGGGCATCTCTCTATTGACTGCATGGGGAGGAGAGATCCTTAACTGTTTCTTTTAGTAAGTATAAAGCAAATTATGAACAGTAAAGGGATATTGAGGTACTTTCACAAGTGAGAAATTAGATAGTCTTGAGAGTAGAGCAGGATGAGTCACTGAGTCCTGACACAAATGTACACCACTCCCTGCAATCTGCTGCCCCTGCAGCACAGCTGCTTGATCCAGCCCATCACAAACATATGCTTAACACTGAGAAACAGTGAAGTTTGCATATTGTTTTGGTGCTTGTTGCAGGAGTTGCAAGATAATGATTTAATACAATAACTGATATTTGTGGTCTCTAAAAGGCCATTTCCTAGCCTCTGTCCCTTGAAGGGCATGACCATACCTGAGCCTAATATCATGCATGCCCTGTCATGTGAGAACATACTGGTGATCTCAGTTCAAAATTCAGATAATAAGTGTCATTCTTTTCAAAAAATTTGCCTCTATTTTGGTCTAGAGATTTTCTAGTGACCTGTTTTTTTGGGCAATAGCAAGCATGAGGTTGGTAGCAGAGATCTATCTGACTGAGGTCCTAGCCACTTGTAAAGTTTTCTGGTGGTTCTTTCCAATATGCCATGAACTATCCCTTTTTTCCTGTCACATATACTCAGCCACATTTATATTTGGGTACAGCACAGGCCAGTATACTAAAACAAGTAATTTCAAATTAAGTCTCTCAGTCTTTTCTGGCTCTATAGTATAAGTTCCAATGCAAAATGTACAGAACACCCACGTAACCCATGGCTTTTAGATCTCAAAGTAAATGTTTTCACATAATCATGGATTGCATCCAAGCAAATGTCTGTAAGATGACATTTCTGGAAGCTTTTGCATCTTTACATTATATTTAGTTTACACAATATACTGTACAACTGGAAAAAGTGGCCATATGAGCCAGACCAACATCTGACCTCTTGTAGAGTGCCTTTGAGAACAGGCTATTTCTCTACCCTCCTCTACGCTAACACCTTTTACATCAGACAATTTCCAAATCAGGAATTTCTTTGAAGTTTCTGGTCTTTCTTCCATAGTTTACTTTTCAAAACATCACAAGGCTAGTGGAATTCATGTATTCATATGCTGGGGGCCCCCATGCAACCCAGCCTGGATCTGAGTCACCCTCTCTTCTTTACATCCACCTTCTTTTCCTCTCTCTGTGAAGCAGTCCTGTTCCAGTCTGAGTCACTGGGAGTCCTCAGAGTTTCTGAGTGGAGTTGAAACCTGGATCTCCTGGCCCTACCATCATGCAGCCTTTGTCCTTGAGGCACCATCCACCCTGTTTCCCAACAGAGCTCAGCATGGCCATCGTGCTGGAACACCTTTGGTGTTAAGGGAGAGGAGATGCTTGTCCGTGTAAAATCCCACAAAAATCTACACAAAATTGATCCGAAAACATTTAGGGGAAGGGAACCAACACATTTCTACTGGAAATGTATCAAAGGACAAAATCCAGCGCCTTCTATCATCTGGCTTTCTAATACTACACATGCTATTTCCAGGGCTTCTGTGAAAATACTCGGTGAGCTGTGCTCTCTTGTGGGAATGGCTGCAAGAAGAGCATAACAGGGCAAAATAATTTCCTTTGGAAATTTGCTTTCAAGTATCCTATGGAGCCTGATACAAAGCCCTCTGCAGGCATTGGCAGGCCTGCCAGAGAGACTTTAATACTCTTTGCATCAGGGTTCAGCCTATTCACACATGAGCAATTTTTTTGTTTTATGTTGCTGGTTTTACAGAAGCTGTTGTGGTGCCATCTGGGAACAAGGAGAGGGAATGTTTTCATTTCCTGGGTATAAGTGAAGGGACTTTTTATTGCTTGCTCATTTTAAGATGCTGTAAAATCCAAAGATGCAAGAAGAACCAATTTTCTCTCTGCACAGATAACTGAAACCACAGCTTAAGTTTTTGACTCTTATCTTTTGTTTTTCATTTTTCCCGTACTTCTCAAATATGTCATTTAGTGAGAAGAATCAAAGAGATGGGGCAGAGATCTCTGTCATTTTCACATTGGGGTATTTTCAGCGCAGTACTCCCTGGCTTGCAGCAAACAAAATGTATTTCTGATGGGAAATGTGATTTCTTTTGGTCAAAGGGAGGAGAAACATAAAAAATGGATGAGACAGCAAACAGCAGATATGAGTAGGTGAGTGACAAGCAAAGAAGTTAGCTTTCTAAGGAATAAACTGACTACAAAGCTTCTCAGAAGAAGACTGTGAGGGCAGCATAAAAAACATGACTTTTTTTACTTGATTTCTATATCAGATATTCATGCATGTAACATTTCTTTGTTCATGCCTGCAAACTGATTCTTCTTGAAATGAATGTTACAATCCAGTGTCATTATTTTGTCCACTGTATTTTCATTGCCAGACTCAGCTACTCCCACAGAGTAGCTCGTGGGACAAGGTACCAGGTAGCAACGTGTCAGTTGTTCCAGGAATGGCTCTGAGAAGGAAGATTTGTGCTATGAAGTGGATTCTTCAATGTCCCATAAAGATAAGGTCAGGCATCAGCCTCCTCCTCAGAAACAGCACAATACAATTTATTTTCTCAACCCACTCAACTATTTCCACGGAAGATGAATTTTTGTGTGTGTGTGAGGCTGCTGCTTTTCAGTATTTGTTACAGTCCATCAAGTGGTTCAGCAGCTAAGGGCATGGGCAGAGACAAGCTCACATGCATCCCCAGAGGTGTTTAAAGCCAATCTGGACCGAGCTTTGAGCAACCTGGTCTGGTGGAAGGTGTCCCTGTCCATGCCAGGAGGGTTGGAACTGGATAATCTTTAATGTCCCTTCCAACCCAAACTATTCTATGATACTATGATACACAGAAGAGCAGTATGTGGTGTGATGTTGTAAACTTTTTTCTTAGAAAAACTGGCAAAAAATGGACTTTGTCGCCCACAGCTAGATATCTAGTACAGCTTACATCAAATAACTTCACCCTAGCAAGAAGGGTAGAGTAAGACAATAATTATGCTGTGTTTCTTCTTCAGTAAACATGCAAATTTAAAAATTGTACGTAATTTTTAGATATCCAAGCCCGGAAACTCTTTCAAGGAGAACACCACTAAGCAATGTCTTAGTCAGGACAGGGCTTTTAAGAAGATGGAGTATTTATAAACTGCCCTATATACTGGTAAGGCGGTATGATTTCAGGCACAATAACTGCTCTTTGCTACATCATAGGTACCGGAGTGAGGGATGTGGAGTTTCTCATCAAATCATTTTGTGTATGTGTACATTTAACAGGAAAATAAGATTGTTAACAACCTTTAAAACAGGCTTAAGTATGTTAAAGTGTGTCTTTAAAAACTTCAGGAGTCGGTTCTTTATGGGAAACTCGGAATTTAAAAAAATGTTTGGAGTAGAGTCAAAATATTATGAGCAGTGCTCTGCACTAATGACACATATCAGCAGTATTTGTAACCAGAAGAACAATGTGATAAATTTTAATCGCTAGGGACCAGGCTTTGTGGGAAGTGCCTAATACACAGACATCCTTTATAGGTTTCCAGTTATGACCTATCTCTGAAAGACATTTTAATGATAACTACGGAAAGTAGATGGATTGTCTTCCCAGAGTGTTGAAGGTCCTGTTTGTTGTCATCCGCAGCTTCTATAAAGACCAGAGATTTTCAAAGGTACTCTTCTGTCCTGCTATCAGCACGCAATACCACAAGGATGGGACTATCTAAGATAAAACATGCCAGAGACATGTAGTCCTCAGGATTTCCTGTGGGAGTCTGACCAAAAGAAGGCAATATTAATAAATATAAATTCTGGAACATTATTATCACCAGAGCTGTGTCATGTAGTTTACCCTTGAATTCTTATAACCCTTCTAGTTTTCTCAGGCAGTTCAAGTATTTAACTGCAACTGGTCAGAGTGTTAGACCTCCCCACTGGGACAATTGTTTTCAATTACATTAAAGGCTCAAAGCCTTTGATAGACATGCCAAAGCAAGGAGTTTAGCTTGCTGAACGTTTTAACTCTTTGAACTAATGTGGGATCTGGGAGTCCCCATACTCTTGGACCTTGAAAATGCTTAAAAAATAGATGCAATCTGGAAGAAGATTGGTGCCAAAAATCTGTAATAGTCCTCCCTTTGAGGATGCTGTTGCCTCTTTTATTTTCATTTTCTTGGAAGTGGTAGTTGGAGGGAGTATAACAAACAAATAGTTTTTCTAGAGGAAGATGAATTACACCAGCAAAGTCCCAGTCAACCAAAACCTTCTCTAAATATCTAAAGTGATTTCACCTATTTTTTAAATCTTCAGAACTATATTTCGTTTCTGTGCTCCTCATTGGGGCATTTCTAAGCAGAGAAGTGAAGATACCAGTGCTTGGTGGCTAGCTTCCTGCTCCTCCAAGGAAAAAAAAACAAACCAAGGAGCAAGGCAAAAAATGCTTAAAATACAGGGATCTTGTGGGATTTTTTGGTCAAATCCTGGTACACTATTAAGCACATATTATAATGCCATTTTGCTTCCGGGACCTCCAGAACACCTTATTTTCAAGTTTTACTTTTCAGAAATTTCTCTCAATCATGCAGATTACACAACCCTTTAGGGGCCTCTGCCTCTCTGGATTAACACTCAGGTTTGTCTAAAGAGACAGTTGCTTCAGAAACTCAGGCAAACATTAGCTCTGTTACAGTCCTGCCTTATATACTGAGTTCTTATTAACGTATGGGCAGTGGCAGTACTGCGACCTCGAGTGCTTCAGGGTGGTTTCCACTGATTCCCACTATCTCCACTTCCCTTCTAATGCAGAACAAATCAGGAAAGGCAAGAAACAGAAGGTAGTCCGCATTACGTCAGGCTACCTCAGTGGAACAGTAGCTTCTGTCTTAAAAGACAGCTGTGAGTGGGTGGTTCACACTCTAATATTGTATCTCAGCTTCTTCATAACTTACTAGAAAAGGGCTGATTAAATCTCTGCACAAGTATGTTTGCAACAGACTTTGTCCTACTCGTTGCAAATGGAAAGCTAGATCCTTCCTTTCAGGCATTGTGATATTTTTGCTGTTCAAATCAGAATATGCTATTCTTTTTGATGAAAAGAGCAGTGGAAAGCAACTAAAAGCTTAGCTCTAAATAAATACAATAGACATCAATGCTTTCAGAAACAAGCTTTCATGATTTTTGCTTTGACAAAGATCCTATGAACTCTACAAAACATAAACAATAGCTCATAATGAAACACTGTTATTTCAAAGTTGACATCACATCTGACTCAAAGTGTGACTTTTTGATTTGGATTAAATTCAGTTTATTTAAAGGTTTTAGACTAACTCCTTAGTTATCTAGAACACAAGATAAACATAACAAACATAACATTTATCTTACGAATAAAAATGCTGATACATATAATTTAGATAGTTAAGAAATATCTCTCTTTCTTTCTTTCTTAAATTCTTCCTATTTTACATTTGGGAGCATTTTGTGTATGGAATTTTCATGATTATGCATGTTAGGATGATCAAATCTCACTTGTTTTTATGGGGTTTTGTACAGTGCAGAGAGGGAAAAATAATGTAGAAGAATATAATCACACCCACATGCCTAAAAAATTATCAAGTCCTGACCTATACATGAGAAAAATTTTGGCATTGACTAGCTTTCAGGATAGCTCAAGAAGGTTCATTTTAGATTCCTTAAAGCAATTCTGGAGAAAATACCATCTGTCTTTAGGTACCCTGATGGTTAAAAATGTGTAAATCACCAAACAGCAATCCTCGGTTAGAGCTCAGTCCAGCCAGTAGCTCTGGCTATGTTATTAGAGTCCTGCTTATACTCATACCTGGATTTACTCTGAAAGTTAGGAGAAGTGTTGTGACGGGCAAAAAGAACCCTTCACAGCCCACAGGTTAAGCAAATGAGTGAATCTTAATAGAAAAAGGAGCAAAAGCTACCACCTCCAGGTCTAGGACTGTATTTCTGGATTTGGTCAAGGATTCTTAATCTGTGCTATGGAATCCTAGCTCTGTCAAAATACAAAAATCAAGGTACAGTCTGAGATAATAAGACTCAGAAAACTTGCTCCCTGAATCGGGATAATATGAACACTGCACCCAAAAATGAATCACTTCCAGGTGTGGCGTGACTTGGTGGTAAATATTTCCAAATTACATAACTAGCATATCCCAGGAATCCTCACATCTCACCTCATCTAATTATTCAATTGCTATGTTAATCAACTACCAGTATCAAATGTGTCTGCTGTAATCTCTGAGTTACTAATAAAATCCTTAGAATAAAGCAAGAATGATGTGAGAAGAGGTCAATGCTTTACAGCCCTACAGGAAAGGTTTACTTCCCTGTTAGTTTGGACAATTAAAAGTTGTTAAATCCCAGGCTGCCTCAAAGAACCATTCAAACGGTTCCTCCCTGGAAAGAGTCTAACTGGACCTAAATTGTCTAGTGAATCCTCAGAAGAGATATAAATTCTAACAATATTCTAATGACTGCTTATTTTCTACTTGTTAAATCTGTAGCTAAAAGAAAGAAGGGAAGAAAGTTTAAAGCATGTAAGCAGCATATTGAGACTAACAAATTGAATTAACGATAATCTCCAGTAGCCAAATCTGTGGTTAAGTTCCCCTGGTTTTGACAGCATCACCAGGCTGTGAGTAAACACTGGCTAATTTAACACCAGTTCTTATGCTCGTGATTCAGATCAAAGTTGATTTTTATCTATGCCAAAATGTACTGGTTGTTTTTTCTTTCTATAAATACTAAAAATTGGGTAAAAAGAGCCTATACTTTTAGGGAATTTAAAACAGATTATAATTCAGGTAAGACTATTCATGGCAACCCATTGGTCTTCACCTTTTTCCTCTTTGCTGTACATACTGAAGTACAGAACCAGACAATGAGGGGTTAAATAGTAGTGGTGCAGATGCAGCTGGGCCATGTTACACTAAAAGGACCAGCTAATGGGCATAAAGGAGGATTAGAAAAAGGAAATAGATGAAACTGCATTGAGTGCTGGCAGGGAGAGTCTGGAATTTTGTTTAGGGGCAGGGACTTTCGTTTAGACTTTTTTTTGAACCTCAGATAATAAAGGGAGTTTGCATTTGTTTGTTGGCTGCTCTCTGTGCTTATTTTTTTTCAAATATTTTTAAATTCCAGAAGTCTGTAAGAGCTAGAGTTGTGAGGGTTTATTGACAAATGGATACTGAAGTGTTTAAATATGAAGATGCATCTTTATATGTAGAGTTTCCTGGGTCATAGGGGTTAGTTTGATGGAGTATTATAGTAGCCTGGCGTTGACATATCCTTCACCAGAAAAATGGTAGAGAAAGAAAATAGAAGATATCAAGAGTAGAATTATGCGCCTTGTAGGAGGTTCAAGCTCTTGCTGTCCTGTGTGCTTTCTTGCACTGCTGAGAACCTGGCAGGGTTTTTACAGCATGTAGGTAACCATCTACCTTCTCAGATGGCTATCTGCCCCTGAACTTTCAGGGGGAAAACTTAGCGAGCAGTTGAATTAAAGAATCCCTGGGTCACCTTCTCCTTTTCCATGGGAAGGAAGAAGCCTGATGGGAACATGTATCTTCATCAGTTTGCAGAATCCCATAATCACAGAATTGTCTGAGTTGGAAGGGACACAGAAGGATCATTGGGCCCAACTCTTAATTGAATTCAGTTTTTGTTTGGATGGGGGGAGAAACAGGAGAAAGCTAACATTTGGATATATAAACATCATTTCAGGACTCTGCTCATCCAAAGCATACCTATGATCACTCTTATAAGTATTAACTGGTTTGAAGAAACCCAGAGCTGTCGAGGCATATCAGTACTACAGTGTAATGGAGATGCTCTCAATCTATTTTGATCCAGGCTAGCTCAGGCCCTGCTAGCTGCTCACAAAGCGACTAGTGACAGCTTCTGTGTACATGCTTCTACTCAGCTGGGCTTGACAGCTCATTTGTTCATGGATATAACTAGACTTGGTGGCTGGAGGAAGCTAGACTTGCTGTCCATCTAAAAGTGGCAACAGTTTTGGTTATGGTGTTCTTGCCCATCCTGCTATCCCTCAGCTTTTAAGTAATGCTGTGTTGCTGGCGTTTTTTTTTTTGTTTTTTTTTTCCAAAGATAGCTGTGTATCAGAATTACCAGCATGGACGATTTGCAGGTGTTTCAACTCCCTTAAAAAACAAACAAAACCCCTCAAAAACAAACAAACAAAGAAACTGCACCAAACCCGCAAACTCCAAGTGGAGTTTTTTCTCTTGCCCTATGTCTTTCATCACAGAGAGGAATAATCTCTCCATTCTTGTTGTAGTTAATTGTCACCTTCAGACCAGGATTCATAATGCCTTAACTCCTAGAGAGTTTCTGACTGTGCATGTGCAGGCAGATAATAAGTGTGCAAACCCACTCCTTGGGAATGGAGTTGAACAAGGAGTTGAACTTTGTGCATCACCACCACCCCCTTGGTGGCTGGGAGTGCTCTCCAACATAATGACTTTCCAGTCATACCCAAGATGAGAGAAAAGGGATAACATCTGGGTCAGACCCCTGCAAATGGCCAGGGACAGACAACAGACTGGACTTGCGTCTGTAGGAATGGTCCCTGGCATGGATTTACTGACAAAGATATGGCCATGCAACTGAGGACACAGACTACAGAGTCCTCATGCCCTTTGTCTATATAGGTCTGCTATTCCATACCTGCACTTGGGGCAAGCAAATTCAGTGTAAATGAGGCTGACTTGCCTTAGCCTCTCCCTTGCAGCAGAAACAGCATCTCCCATTGCACTATGCTTTAAAATTCTGGATTTATGGATGCTGTCTTTGGCAAGGTCCCTGAGATTGAAAGGACTGAGACAGACCAAGCATCTGCAGACAGCTACCTGCTTGTGGCAAGCTAACACGAACAGTTACAGCTGACTAATGTCCTGGACTCATGTGCACTGGCTTATTACACAGTTTGTGAGAGGTGAGAGTAATGAGCCTACGCTTTAAATCCATCTGGAGTTTATATCCAAATTCCCTCTTACTCTGATAACTCAGTATTTATTACAGTCCTAACAGACCTCCTGTTCTGTGGCTTCTTCCTGAAAGATCATGAGTCTACATAATGTTGCTGTCAGAGGGATGTTCTCCTCATCTACCTCTTTTACTCTCAGCCCTTTTCTAGCTCACTCTTTGGGACTGCACTTATGGTTTTCCCACAGGACAGCATTTAATTGCTCCTTGATTGACCTTTTGCCTTGTCCCAACAACTTTGCCCCTGAGGTCATTTTTCCAATTCATTATTTTTGGTGGAGGAGAAAAAAAGAGTCCTTCTTAATGTCTAAGTTTCTCTCCCTATTATTGCAGAGTTAATTACAAGATAATGATTTAGAGTTATTTATCACCACCTTTTAACAATCAGATAGCAAAGTGTTCCCTGAAAACAATGGCTTGAGAATCCCTTCACTACTTTCTGCTAGGAAATTCTCTCATATCCAGGAATAGGTTAAACACGATTTTTGGACAGAGACCTGAATATTGTGCTGGATCATTCACACTTCCCATCACCCCTATTGCACCATTTGCTGTAAAAGCAACAGGGTAGTAGAGTCAATTCAAATCTCCGACCTTTGCATGAAAAAATAATTGTGCTTTGTGGGACAACATATTTTAAAAGGTTCAGAAAACCTGCTAATCAATCACACGGATGACTCATGCTTAGAAGTGCTCTGCTGAAATCAGGTGATGCTGATAAACATACTCTAAGAATGTTTATTAACAAGCCATTAAGGAAAAAAAAGTCCTGGCTATAGAAATCATTTAATCATTTCCACATGAGTTATTCTCCATAAAGCCAGAGTCACCTATCTTCCGTTTTCATACACTCCAATCCTGTCCCCTAGCTTTGGGGTTTGGGGGGGAATTACACTAGTTTGCTGTTCCAGTAGTCCATTAACCCTTCATAAGACATTCATAAAAGAAGCACGGAACATTAAGTAGGGCCAGAGCAAACCACCTGCAATGTTTGTGTATTTTATGTGCAGTCTGTTTTGTCCAGCACTAATGTCCATTTGTCTGGTGGGCTGGCATAGGCTCTTTCATTTGAGGGAGTTTCTTCTAACTTGGCTCATTTGTGCAGCTTTCCTTTTACAAATAGTCACTTGTCGGAAGTTTCAAGTCAGTATTTGTAAGAGATCTTCAAAATAATGATGAATGGTTAAAATGACCATTAAAAAATAAATAAATTCAGTAACTATTTATCAAGATTACAAACTAGAAGTGCATTTCCTCCAGCTAATATGTGGAACACTTCACCCTGGCATAGATAAATCATGAATCAGCCAAGGGGTTAGTTAGGGCTTCCAGTTTCTATTAGGTCAGCTTACTAAAGGCTGGATTTCTGAAGCAGTAAGGATTCAGGGGTTATTTATTTCTTAAGTTATAATAATTAACTCTGAGGATGCATAAAGCAGCAGGAAAAAGTGCATTTTAACTTGAATCACAGCAAAACAGGGTGTGAAACTGTTCTTACAGAGTATTTTCTCTCTTTTGGTGAGAAAAATAGAAGACCCAGAAAAAGAAAGGAAGAAGGGTTTCTCTCAAGTGCAGGGCTATGATCTGTAAGAAAAAGCCTTTCCTGTGAGCAAGTGAAGGGGGTGGAGAGTTGCACTAAAATAAACAACAAAGTCGGGTCTTGTGTTGGATATACTGACAAGGCTGCAAGCACTGGCTTTAAAATGTTTCATCCCGAGTATCCAGTGTCTCCCAGAAGGACGTGCAGTAGGAGGAAGCGTGAGGTTAAGAATTCAGGGAGATTGGATAGATAGTCGAAAGACTTGGGTAGACAGTCTGAAATTCATTATGAGAGTGTATCCCAGGGGTCACCACAAACATCCTATAAACATCAGTGAACTTTTCTGCAATCCAGAGCTCCAGGAGCAAGTGTGGTGAGTCATGAGATATCTCCTCCTCTGCACATGTGTACCCAGAGGGACAAAGAAGGAGAAAATGATGGGTGCTCTCTGAAGCGTTTAGAAGTATAGGTTTCTAATCTATTTTTAAATGTCTCCAAACTGACCAGAAAATATGATCTGACTTTCCAAATGTTGAGAGCACTCTTTAAATCATGCCTCTATTTAGTCAGGCTCATGAACACCTCTCAAGATGAATAATCAACCCTGAAATTTCTACACATTTCTCGATAATCTAGCAGAAATGCACATCTATGCACATGCACGCTGATACTCTTTCAATGATTAGAAGTGAGGGAATGAATTCAAAGAAATAGAAAACCTGGAGTGAAAGAAGGGTCATAGTAAAAAGTCAAAGCAAAATGATTTTGCACTTCAGTAAATGCTTTGATTACCGTGTCCTATCCTATTCAGAAGATTTGCAGAGTGTCTCAGTGAAAAAGGAATTAAGTGCCTTAAGATCTTACGGTGAGGCTCCCCAGTGGAGTAAGCAGACGTCCTCTTGAGTAACAGAGTTTATGTGCAAATCCTGGATTGAGCATATGTGACATCTTTGATTCTGACCACCTGCCTCAGCTTCCTTTCAAAGAGTTTTGGGTGGTTCAACTTTCTCTGGACATTTTTTGTAACATTTTTCATTTGCATAAATGTGTCACAAGTTTAAAAAAACAGTTATGACTCAGTGTTGTAGCGGAAAAGGAAGTATAAATGCAAGAAATATATTCTAAAAATGTTCTGCAGTCCATGTTGCACATAAGCCCCAAACCACTGAACTTTAATATTGAAGAACTTTGCATAAAATTAATTCTGCTGAGTGCAGTGGGGCAACTTAATCTCTGAATATGGTGTAAAATGTTTAGCACGTGCGTGATTGTGGGGTTTGGGTCTAATATCAGAAACCTGGGTCTAATAACAGAAACCTCTTCTGCAACAACCAGCCTGAAAAACTGTAATGGAAAATAAGTTCATATTGCGTTTGCTCAGGTCTGAATTGCATGCCACTTAGATTGTTGTTCTTGCAACAGTCTGCCAATTTGTTGTAATCTTGTTCAGACTTTTCATCTGAAAGTTCAGTTTTGCAAGTACAAGATGTGGGAGCTAAGATGATATATTGAGGCATATAAGTAATCAGGAAAAAATGCAGTTCAGCCCATGTATTCTTTGGAAATATGTATAAATATTTACAAATTATGGAGTTAAATCCAACTTATTTTGTAAATGAAGGGATATTCTGCTTTTTTATGGGAAACATCAAAATCCAGGAAGCATGGGAGAATAGGACATAAAGTCTTTTCCAAGGGACATTCATAAACTCTCATAAAATCAAACATCATGCAGACTGCAACCTTTCTCCTATTTTCATTGTGTGCACGCCTACGCATCCACGCATTTGTGGAAGCAACTTTCATACAAGAACTTTTTTTTCTCTTTTTTGCATCTACCAATTACTTTGTAAACAACTTGAAGAGATTGGTGAGGGACTGCTCTGTAAAAATGATAGCACATCTGCAGCACAGGCAGTTAAAGTCAACAATTAATTAATTGTTAAGGGCTCTGTTCGTCCAAACGTTTGGCTCTGTATTTACCGGATGATTCATGGCTTGTGATCCCTCGTTTCCAGAGAACTCGGTCTGGTCCTCCATTTCAACCCTTCCCCTGCTCCCCGTTTCACCCTTCCCTGCCCACACCCAGCTGCGGAGAGGCACGAGCACGCTCCCTGCAGAGTATCAGCGCCTTGTGCCAAGCAGCTCACCCAGAACTCCACCCACTCACTGCGCTCAGCAGCCACAGGCACTGCCCTGCTGAAGCCCACGAGACCGGGAGCCCTCCTTGCCTGGTGTCGGTAATTCACTGATGGACCAATATTTACTAAACAAGACACACACAGAAGCACACGCAGTCATCTTTTGTGTAGCTGGTTGTTGGTGGGCCAGACTTTAATCCCTCAGTGTAACACATTGTCTGCCAATGGTAGCCAACAGATTTTGTATCAACCTGTACGAAGTTGTGCAGTGCTGTGGTCAAGAGAGGCTCTGGCAGTCTGGAAGGTGCTTTGTCCCAGCTTGGTTCTGAGCCTCCAGATAAAAGATGTTGTAGTGATTTGCTTGAGTCGCCTCCCAGGGAAAGATCTACTATCTTCCAGTGTATACAGGACAAAGAGAGAGCATTACGTTTACAGTGAACCAAATCTATAATAGACAGGGTCCAAAATCTATAGTTTCTAGGTAAGTTAAGGGAAGCTGTTCCTTAAATAAGGAGTGCTAAAAAATTGCAGCAAAAATAGATAAAACGTTATTTGCTCATTAATATTTTTATTATTACTGACTTGCAAAGCTCCCCTGGAGTATAACAGCAGAACATTAAACGTGTCTAACAAAATAACAAGTACCTATCACTGAATAATTAAAGTTGCCGCTGAAGAAACAAAATGTAAAACCATAAACAAGCCTTGAACAAACAAGAAATAATCAATGCATGATGATAAAGGGAACCAAAACATCTGGCATCTTTGCCAGAAAGCATCTACAGATGTGTTCTGATGTATGATAAGAAGAAATAACATTTCAGAGTCACAGGCCCTCAGTGAGGCTCCTGCCTTCCAGTGTGGTTAAGTCACAGGGAGGTGCAGCCAGCTTTGCTCCCACTGTGGGTCTCAACAGACCTCCTGGTGAATTGTTCAGATTTCTGAGGGCTGTTTCTGGTGTGTGGGACAGAATCTGATCCAGCTTCACAAATGAAGTGACAAAAGGAAAGCTGTGCTATTTGCTGCTTCCTTGAGGCACTCTCTTCATTCTCAGATCCGGGCTGCTTCTAAAAGCAGCCATATGACAGAGCCCAAACTTTGCCTGAGAAATCCAGTTTAGACATCACTGATGGGCAGAGACTCATTGTTTTGGTATATCTTTTCATCTTGATTTTCTGAAAGGGACAGAGAGTCAAGTGAAAAGACAGATTAGAACTATTTTGTAGGTGGAAAAGTTATTCTCACCCTTTCTTCAGATATAGTCTTTCAGGCTTATCTTGCAATTTACAGCTAGTTTACAGATAACCCGAACATCCACAGGTAATGGCCAGCTGCCATTAATCCAGGCATTTTACTGGAAGTTTCCATAACTCAGCAATAGTCACTTCATAAGGCATTACCTAAATTCATAATCTAATTATTCAGAATCAGCAGGTTGGTAGGTGAGGATTCACTGTAATTATATTTTCTTAAAAATCAGAAAAAGAAAAAAGGTAAGACATCTTGTTTGATTCATGAGACACTGATAGAGCTGATTGTGTTTGTTCTACCTCTTCCACTGTATCTGCACAGTTTTCCTTATGGCAGGACACACAAGAAGTCACTTTAAAATAAAAAAATACCTGGCTGACTGCTGAAAAGATCATTTGTCAAAAGAAGAATGCTGTGGAGGGAAACTCTGACCTCTAAACCTGCAACAACAACAAAAGCCAGTGTTTTAAAAAGTTGTTTTGAAGCCTAAATAAACCTTGACAGACTCCCCTTAAACTTCTTTTACAATGATTAATTTCCAGCTAGGGAAATATTGACTCTGAGAGAAAATGAAAATATTTCCATCTTCTTTCTAACACTGCATTATAAGATCATTTGACCTACTAGATAGAGTGGAAAATCACTATCTGTCTTGATGTTATTAGATGGATCAGGTTTCACATCTCTCTCCCTCTGTTTTCGTTTGCTTCCCCTGTATCAGCATGTCGTCTTCCCGTCTCTCTCCCCTTCAGTCTGGCTTGAGCAGGCAGAGCTCTTGGTGCTTACGGGTAGGGTGGCTGCCTTTTTTGTGGGATGATTGTGAAGATACAGGGGTCAGCCAAAGGCTCATGGAAGGCCATGAGGAAAAAATCCACCTTGCCCAAAATATTAAATGTGTGTGGTTACTCACTTTTGTTCTGATTATATTGCCTCTCCCCGCGTGGAGGAGTTGTCCTTTTCAGGAATCAGAGCCATTTGTCACATCACCCACACGCCCTCCCTATTCCCACACAGTACCCCTCTTATGGGTTTGGCTAGATGCTGGAAATGCCACAGGAATCTTCCAGAGGGCTTTTGATCATAATGCCTATGCATGTATGTATACTGCAGTCTCAAATTTGTTAGAAGGGTAAATAAATTATAGCCACCAGCCCCAAAAATTCCTTTTTAACTGCCACTGATACCTTGAGATGTGACATGCACCCAAAGAATTGCATGGCAATATTGCCTCCATCACTCACCTGGGCTCTAAAGTGCATTTTCTGTCCTCTAAAAAGTGAGGGAAGAAAGAGCACGGTGCACCAGCTGGAGAGAGACAGGAGCTGTGGCAGAACAGCTCCATTGTTTGTTGTATGTCCCACTGAAAGTTTTCTTCATGAGGGAACTTACACTAAATTTCCTAAAGTGACTAAAGCCACTGCTCCAAAAACCTTGGCAGCCTTTATGCATATCGTATTACTTGCTTGGCTTCAGAAACAGCAGGACACAGAGCATCTTCTAGAAAAAAAATATATGTTTGATCCTAGCTGTTTTTAACAGAATTAGCCAATTCAAACAAGATTAATAATAATAAAAAATATGGCTCAGATCTCTGTGTCAAAAGAGACATAGAGAAAACATCAGTCAACCCTGTGGAATATCCTTCAAAGTGTCCTTGGAAGGATATGAGTTGCCCATAGTTCATTGCTTTAGGAAAAGTGGCTGTAAACTACAGTGTGCCACTGCCCTGAGGATTTGCCTCACCATGCTTCCTTCCTGCAGCAAACCTCTGATGGAAAGAATTGTGTGGTTTTGTATGAACCAGGAGAAAAACTGAACTTCAAGTTCTTGTTAAGGCAGAAGGTTGTAGTGCTCGGTAAGGAGTACTTGCATAATACATTCACCCCTCCACAGCACCCAAAATTAGCACCCAACTGAATTCATGTGTAGGTAAGTACACAGAAAAATACCTGTTCTTCTGGTAGAGAATCCTTACACAGGGTGAGATGCTGAGTCCTTTTCACAGCAAGGCTTCTTTCTTGATGCTCACTTCTTCACAGATTCAGGTCATTAAGGTAGGTCCTGATTTACGAAATCTTTCCTTTGGAGGACTTTTTTATTGGGCTCCAATGTAATGGTCTGTTCCTAGGCACTCTCACCCAAAGTAAGTGATAAAATTGCATGGTTCTGGCTCTTTTAAAATATTTTCCTGTGATTTTCTACAGATTATAATGGCACATATATTTGCTGTATTTCTGTCATGACTTACAATGCTTAGCCAAAGGAACAATCTTTGCGATCTGAAGTATTTGAGTTTAAAGTTGTAACTATCAGCCAAAAGGTGAACAGCCAAAGCCTGCATTACTGAGAACTTCTTGGTCCATTGATTGCAGTGCTCCTGTGCCAATTTACAGACCACAGTCCATAGATGCCAAACCAGTTAAATAAATGCTGAATGAAATTAAAAGTTTACACTTTTCTGACATACAAATACATGTTAGAAATCAGCCAACAGCTTCTGATGATTTGGCTGTACTCTGCACAAGGATATGTACATGAAGAGTTAACGAACTTGTCAAGACTGAGTAAATATTTGTTTATAATTGCACATAGGCCCCAAGCCAAGTATTTTTTAGGTCTGTTAGCCAGACCAAGTCCACAGCAGAAATGTTGGTGAGGATTGTTCTTCTCTTATCCCTTCACTTCCCCTGCGCTCACTCTCTTCACCTTGGGGTTCCCCAAAGGTTGTTTCAGGAGAAGATCCTCTTCTCTTCTCTTTTGAATTCTTATAAGTTGCAGGTGGCAGCTGCCATCATTTTCCTTTGAAGACAGAAGTAGTCAAGCCTCAAAGAAAGCACTGTTTGTGCTAGGATCTGGCCTGACCTCCGTAAGTGGCACTAGACAAAATCTCTTCTGCCACCAGCTGTCACTCCACCAGCTTTCAGTGTGTGAAGCCTTGCATGAATGTGAACTTCTAATACCTTTCATGAACCAGACACTGCAAGAGCCTTTCAGATCTCATCTTGATTCACTTTACTTCCCATTCACTTTAACAAGAATAAATAAGGGTTCTTTTTTTAGTGAGTTTTCCACTTTTCTGTGGAAGGGACCAGGGGCTTCTACAGGAAATTGCACTAGCACCTACTGCTCTGCAATGGGTTGTCCCGGTGCACCTCAGGTTTGCCCTAACATGGGTTAGCCAGGGGCAGAAATGTTTTACCCAGACCCGATTACCACAGAGTCATCTGTTTCCTGGGATAGGGGTTCCCCATAAGATGTAAAACTGCCTGGCAATACTGTGCCTTAGTGGTGCTTTCAAGACGAGACAGAGATGAATAAGGGCAGGGAGGTCTTGCCAAAATGTACAGGCAATCTGAAAGGAAAAGGAGTTTCATTTGTGATAAGGAAATTAAGATATGTCTGCTGCAATTTAGCACTCTGCCTAGTTAGAGAGGGGAGCAAAGACTGGTTAAACCAGAAGGAACAATGCGTATGAGGAAATACGCAGAGCCGGATGCTGAGCTGGCAGAAGCCAGCAGAGGTCCACTGGAATAAACTGGTTGATTTATATCAAGCTTGGATGCACAATTAGGATGGAGCTCTCAGAGCTGAGATTTACTATTGAAAACTGTCAGTTTTGTGGGGGCAGGGGGAAGAAGGCCTGCCAAATAATTCACAGAAGAAGATGGGATAACTTGTGCTCTGAGCAGAGCCAAACTACGCACATGTTCAGCAGTTTCAGATGAGCCAGATTCTGGAGCTCTACATCTCCCACTTGCAAACGTCAAAATGCAGCAATGATGCTTTTCATTATCTTTCCACCTCAAAATCTGACTTTTTTGTAAAAAAGTGAATTGCCTGATAGGACCACTCAGCAAGACAGATATTCTTGTTTGGCAGTGGGATGCTGCTGCTTCTGGCCCGAAAGTGAGACCCAGACTGTTTCTTTAGTGAAGATGTCACACTCCTTCATAAGCCTGGCTGTGTTCATGTATTGTTAACACAGCTGTAGAGCTGCAGTAAGCACCTGATGGAGAAAAGTAAGAGTAGACATCTCTCATGCATGTGTTAGCATTATGTGAATATTGAAATAATCTCTGTTCATTTTTATTCATCTTTTGCTGGGAGTAGTAATAAGTATTTTTCATTTGATTGTTAGAAAAGGAGCTCCTGTAGCTGGAGACAAAAGATCGTCTTCAGCATTACTGAAGGTGTATTTCAAAGGCAGACATAGAAGTCTCCAAGCTACATATCGGCCAGGATTTACTGCTCTGTCTTAAAAACTTGCTGCCTTCTTTCCCTTTTCTCTCCATATCTTCCTTCCATTCTCCTTCTGTCTTTACATCTTTTCCACTTCCTGTTCTTCACAGCCAGCTGGCCTTCCTTGGCCACCTTCATTTCATACACATAGAACCGTCACACTAAAAAAAAGTGTGGTTTCCCTTAAGGTACATAAAAGCCATACTCCCATGTTTGCAGCCTACAGAATATATTCTTTCCAAGAGCAGAGTGTAGTTTCAATTCCTTCCTCTTCTATAGGCAGCTTGGCTTTCAGAGAGAAACCTTATTGCACCTACAATTCTGCACCTGTAGAAGATGGTATCAGAAGGTACGATTCCTTTTGCCAGCCAGTTTATCACAAACCTCTTATAAGCACATGTGCTTTCTGTGTTTTTTGGAAAACTTCTCTATGTTTTGTTGTATTATTACTCCCATTGGCACTAATACAGGGATTATAAAGTGCAGCCAAAGGCTCCAAACAGAAATACAGAAATAAGGACTTTTTTTCAGTAGATATTGCGTAGATAAAAAACAAAATGCAAAATACTGTAACTCTTCTTCTGCTCAATGACAAGAGGAATAGCATGAAGCAGTAACAAAGAAAATAGGTTTTTCATGAATTATAATAATTGCCTTTCTTTTCTGATCACTCCTGTTGGGATATGTAAGCACTCTGGCATGAGTGAGAGTGAAAAAGGATTTAATGAAGAAAACCTCAAGCTGTTAAAAGTGATGCTGGATATGTAGCAGGAAAGGTGAGGAACAGTGCAGCCAGCTTCATATGCTTCTGGTGCTACTAAAGTTGCTTAAAGAGACTGTGTTGACAATCACCATCATCATCATCATCTCCTTGTTTTCTCCCATTTCCTTATAGTTTGAAATGAAACCTAATAGTGATGGAAGGGTTAAAGTCCCAACAGTGACATCATGTGCTGTCAAGGGCATATTTCCATTCTGGAGCTGAGGATGTCCGTTGGTGTAGCAGCAGGTCCTCCCTGGCAGGCCAGAAAGAAGCCTGAACGACAAGACAAAATAGAAGGAGAAATTGTAGCATTGTGGTGCTCCTTGACAACCCACCCCGCTTAGGAAAGGAGGGTGCATGCCAAGGAGAAAGAAAAAGAGAGGCTGAGTAGAGAAGAGGAAGATGAGATTCTCTTCCTCCCACTAGTAGAGGTAGAGCAGGGGAAAGTAGAAGGGGCATACATAGAAGAGGAAGAATAAAAAGAGAGGGAATGCCACAGAGGAGGCATAAAGGAAAGGGCGGGACATTTTAGAAAAAGTGAAACTGTTCCCCTGGAAGTCAACGAGGCTTAAGAAGACCACTACCCTGGCTGCTTTCTCCTGCCCACGGGCATGAGCCCACAGTCATCAGCACTTTCTTCTCCTCTGAAGCAGGTCCTCTGGCAAGGCCTCTATGTACTACCTTCTAAAACCATAAAGAACCCGAGCTATGTCATTTCTACTCGCAAATTTAACCACACTAAGTTCACAGAAAGCATTTTATAAGGGGGACATGACCTGGCTTGTTAGCACCACATGTTATAAGATACAGAAAAGGATCTTTCATACTTCAGAAGTCTTGTTTCTCAATTGCTGGTCTCTTACTTTTTAACTTCTTTGCCGTTTTGAATGGATTTCAAAACAAATCAACAGACACATAGAGTCTTTGGTTATTTTTGGCCAGAGTTGGATAAATGAATAGTCCAGAAAGTTTCTGACATCGTGCCAAATGTCTATGTGCCTAAAGTTTAAGAGTCATGTTTTCCAGGAAACCTTGAAGTTTGCCGAGATTTATGCTTTTGATATTGTCATCCATTACTGTATTCAAAGGAGTTGTCTGCATAAAGGTTGATAGAGGGCAGTCAAACCTTTTGCACTGAACAAATTATATCATTAGGTGTCTGCCTGTGGGTCAACTTGTTCTCAAGCCCCAAAAACTAAACACAGCTGAGTTCTAAATCCCCTGACAAATGAAGGCTGTGAGCAAGGATCATGAATAACATATGGCAAATGGAATTTCCAAACACCACACTGCCATACAATATACACCTGATAAATGGTTGTCTACAGTGATGCTGTTGAAAAAGGCGCTTGATGCAAGCCTCATGCATGGCAGAGAAACATTAACAGGATTCTGCAAGATATTTCAAAGCTGGCAGGACGCTTACACGAATGTGTTGTCTGGTCCTCCCTTCCCCAAGTAAGGACAACATCCTTGTTTTCTTGGACATGGGAACAAAGAGAGCTGGTAATTTGACTTGTCATGCCTGAAGCCTATGGGGCAAGAAGTGCTCAAATAAGAACTAACACAGAATTATGATAGGGAGATGAAAGAAAAAGAGATGATGAAGAAAAGGACAGCAAAATATGACTCAAGATTAAATTTTAGGTATGTTTGTAGCCACAAAATTTAAAAGATTGCATGGTGTTGTCCTAGATGAACAGCAAAAAATTTTGTCCAACTAAATAAAAATGTGATCGCAAGAACCACTTTCCCCTATCATTTAAAATAGAACCAACTTTGGGGCAGACCTGAAGTTAGACAGCTCACAAAACCACTGGTTTTGTAAACAAAGTGTGGGATGCTGCATCTAGACCCGCCTGGGCAGCATCACAGTCCCAAAATCAAAATGTGCTACAATTATTTGGCCAGGACCCCAGAGCAGTGCACAGAACGTGATAAGGCAGTCTACTGACCAAAGGCAGGCAGTTAAAATGGATAGTTTGTTATTTTTCTAGTTGTTTGGGGTTTTTTGGGGGGGCAGGAGGGTGGAATTTGTTTTGGGGCTTGTTTCTTTGATTTTGTTTTGGTAGTAATTTCTGGAATTGTTTGTAACATTAGTATAATTTTAAAATTTAATTTTATATATTTATGTATATATGCATGTGCAGAGATATATATGTTTGTTACTGCTGGCTAGCCTCTTAAGGTTACCTTTAATGAGGTTTAGAAAATAATAGTAATAATAATAATAATATAAATGTTTCAAATGTGTTATGTTCAGAAAAGATGAAAAAAAATAGTGTTTTATTGAATTAGACTGATTTTTTTTAGCTAAGTAAAGAAATAGCAGGATAATTGGGATATTCCATTTTCAAGAGTTCTCAGCACTTTCTTTGGAGTTTCATTTCAAACATGAACTAAATATAATAATTAGAAAGTGATTAAATAGTGCCAGGGGCTAAAAGTAGTGAGTACATGCATTCGAATAATTTTTTTTTTAGTATGCAAATAGTTTTCAATTTTTCATTACAGTGATAAAATCAGAAAGCAGGAATTCATTTTGCATTGACTCTAAATTATCTTTTTAAAAAAATCTGTCTGTGTCTCTTGAAGGAAATCTCTCACCTTATTAATAGCACAGGGAAATACTTGGATTTACTTCTAAGCTTCATCCAGTTTTTTCATGTAAACACTTGCATAAGCACAAATGAGAAAGTCACACAAGGCAAAAGTGTTAGGGAGGGGAAGAGAGTAGGTTTTCCCCTAGCCAAAATTGCCACCAAGAAAGCAGGAAAAGGCCATGTGCGCATGGATCGCCCGTGTCAATTACAACTGGACACTTAACTGATGTTAATGGGTTAAACCAGCGGTCATATAGCAAGAATCACCATCACTGTGAGACCAGAGTTACCACTACTCTGGCTGTTAGGTGTCAAGTTCAACTCTCACAGATTGCCCAGTGTGGTCTCAGAGCCAAGTTTTCAGATGTTCATCCATGCACAGAATAATGCACTTGTCACTCAGGGCCTGTGCTTGCTCAGACAACACCTCCATTAAGACTTCAGAAGAGAGATTTTCCTGCCTAGAGGTCATGTGGAGTCTGTAGGCAGACTGGTGTGTAGTTCAGGGCATGGCTAAATGCAGCACCATTCACAAAAGGCAATGTGTTAAGGTAACAGGTTAAGAATCACTAATTCATGAACCTAAGTCTGATAATTATTTTTATTGCCACTGCTTACTTTTACAGTTTGAACTAAAATGTACGGATGTGCAAGTCAGAATTGCTTGGGGAAATCATACATTAGTCTACGTTATGCAGGAAGTCAGATTAGATGATTGTAACACTTCCTTCATGACAGAAAAATTCATGACACTATTAGATGTTTTGTTAAATTTGAGTCTAAGTGATAAGCAAAATTAATAGATTTCTGTATTTCCCTGGGTGGTCTGTCTGTAACATGGGAATATTTGTGTTTCTCTGCTCTGATCTGCTTGTACATGCGATATATATGTGTGTGCATGGACCTAATGCTGATATATAAATAACCTGATTCTCAGGCTGATTGCTTAAAAGCCCCGTAGAAGACTGAGAAAATATGCTTAACACACAAACTCTGTGTGTAAAGTAACTCTTAATCAAATTAGCCGCTCTAGAGAACAAAACAGTCCCTCGCGTTTCAGCGGGACCGTCCGCATGAGCAAACCTTTGCAGGATTTTTCTCTAGATGTTGCTTAGGGTTGCAAAGAAGCTTAAGTGCTGAACATGTCTTCAGTGCATGTTTCTTTTTAGCCCGTTTCTGGCTCTATACCATCATGATTTTGTCGCAGGAAACATCTATGCTAAACATCACTGTCAATTCCAAGACAAGAGACACATTCAAAAGCACATGGAAGCTTTTTTTGTTACCATAAGTTGCCCGCAGAGGGTCCATTCATTCTGTTTGCTTGTTCCACTGTGTAATAGCTCAACTCAAGTATCAACAAGATAAGCTTTTAAAAGCAGAATATTCCCAGCTGTTGCGGTCAGGCAGCAGCAGCAGGTTCCTATCTGAGGACAGCAGAACAATCCAGTGCACTCGCAGCGATGGCAGTGTCGAGGGGAAGCATGTGTTCTCTGTACACAGTAGCGAAGGGTCCAATAGACAGCAATTAGCACCAGCAGAATGAAGATGAACGGTCATATACATAACCTTAATAAAAATGTCACAGAAGAGAAATCTCACACCATATGGATCCATGCTGAACTNTGTATAGTCTTTTGCGTTAGTTTCTCTCCCTAGTTTTTTGCAGCCTTCTTACTCCCTAAGCATCATGCAGATGCCGATTCATCCAATAGCAAAGAAAAATTATATTTTCATTTCTGTATTTTTAAATACACACTCAGTCTCAGATCTTCATCAAAAGTATCTTCTACTCAACCTTAGCACAGGTTGAACCTGTGTAGGTTACTTGAATGTCATTGGATTTCATTTCCACTCACACTTGAAAGGAAATTTACAAGGTTTTATTCCTGCTGAATTAGTGTAGCTTGACAGTGGGTATTGCTTGTTCTCAGGTCTTCTGCTTGTGTTTTGGACATAGCAAAGACTATAAATTTTATCATTATAAACATCACTGTTACAAATAATATTTTGTAAATAATTTTGGCAAAAAGCGTTTGAAGTATGAAGCTGCCTTAATGCCATCTTGGGGGTGTCATTTCCATTTTCCACCTTGAGATAAAAACCCGAAACCAGGAGGAAAAGTGGTCAAGGAATGCTGGAGTAGGAAGAAAATATTTTCCTGGGAGGCCATGTTAGAGTTTTGTGTTTATTCTTTTCAAGTCATGTGTTTGTATTTCCCTGGTAAAAAGAACATTTTTGATACTTTATAAGCGCCATTTGAAGTCTGACAGCAATGTTTTGATGCTTTCTGCCTTTTCTCTACACTCAGTAATAAGACTCCTGCCTTTTCTATTGAGCTGTGAATTTTTTTGATTGCGTTAACAGAAGATAGGCCTGGATGGGCCCTTCTGAGGTCTTCTAACCATCCCCTTGCCAGTACATGGGATTGACTATTTGTAGCTGGAGATGTTTGTTTGAAGGCCTTCTGTGAAGAAGATTCCATTATCTCCGTCTTTCTTCTCCAGGCAAAAAAAAAGCTGACCTCTATCCTATTTCCAAAACTAGAAAATCATTAAAATATAGAAGGTTATCAATCTCCCGTTTTGCAAGTGAGCCTCATCTCTTTGTATTATGTCTACATGGAAATCAGGTTAAGTCTTTCCTCTTTGTGACATCCCCTTGCAAGCTTGCAGACTGTTGTCATGTCTCCCTCTGTTTTCCCTAGATTAAGCAAATTCCTTTCATGCCGCATCCTCTGCATCCACAGTAATGTATTCTAGGCTTCCGATTATTCATTTGCTCACCTCTGAATTCTCTCTTTATTTGATTTGTAGTCTTCTTGAAGCGTGATGCCCAGAATAATGGGCTCCAGCTGAAAACTGGGTGCTGAGGTGGGATAGGAAGGTTATTTTACATGTCTTGCAGACTACATTTCTGCAGGAGCATCACATCTTTTTTTGATAGACGAGAACGAACTTTCGGTCTCCTAGCTCCATTGGTTCTCCAAGGAAAAAGCTTGACATGGCAATAGAATGATAGATCACGACTTGAAAACATGCAAAAAGAATTTGTGGAAAACACCACCATTTTACACAGGTTTCAGTTATTCCAATACTTAAGTTATATGCACTATTTTATTGATGGGAGCATTCCCATTCAAATGAATGACCATGCTCATGTGTACAAAATTTGGTTGCATGATAGTGATTGAAGGATTGGGACCAAGATATTTCAGAGAAAACACAATGGAAAACTCCAAATGGGAGTCTGGATTTGTCTTGCCTCTTGTGCCACTGCTTCTCTGTTAATCTGCTGTGGTATTTCTAAGGACAGGGTGGCCCTCCTCCAGTTCCTGGAAGATTTCTTGCAGGAAAGGAAATCTAGCAGATCTTTATTTAGAGAATGAAAACATTATTATCCCAAGGAACAAAGCAAAACTCAGAAATACCCACAGGACTACAAGTGTAGAAAAACGCTAGTATGAAATCTCATCTTCCCACTAGTCCCTCTCTAGTTTAGCCTTAGTGATGACAGCAATCCACTTACAGCATGGGCTAAGACACGTCTATCTTCATTTAACCGTGCTCACTTGTGGTCACACTGCCATATAACTCTCTAGGCAGATGGGAAATGGACGCATGCTTACAAAAAATGTCTTTAACAATTTTAAATGGAGTGAATAATTGATCCGTTCAGGCTCAAAATGCATAGAAATTTCTCTCCTTCCTCCAACCCCTTACTACACATTCCCTCTATGAACTGAACATTAACTCTTGGGGACTATTGAGTTGACATGATTCAGAGGTGGCTGGTTTGCATCAATATTTCTAAAATCCCTCTTATTATCTTGCATATGTCAAAGTGTGATAAGAAGGAAGAAGGATGAAGCTATTTATAATTCAGAATGACTGATACCAAAAGGTATTTAAAATCAAATCACAGTATGTCAGAGTTTACTTTTAAATAAGCTTAAACAAAAGACACAGTTTGAAAACAATTAGTAAATCTGACAAAATTAACTTTGACCTTACAATCTTATAAATGCCAACACAGCTTTTTTTCCAGTGTCAATGTGCGTGTGTGTCTACATGTGTGTTTTCAGCAGTGCAGTAATTTCATAGCAAAGAGACATAGTGAGACTTAACTCTCAGGCAAGAATTATGCTTCTCTGCTCAGGAGCTCCCCTTGGGGGAATGTGCTATTTCACTGCTCCCTTATGCTGGAAATCCATCTGTACAGACAAGTCAGTTTAGTGCTTAATTATTTTCATTATTTCTGGTAAGCAGACATTTTCTCCCAGCCCAGCCTTTCAGTCATCTCTGCTCCTCAGCTCACAGAGGAGGGTCTTTTTAGGTTTTTTTCCTGATTTCTCTTAGTCTTCCACAAAAAAAAACCCAGAACAACCAGGTGAAAATCTAAACTCTCTACCTTCCACCCAGCCTGGGAATGGAGATTGAAAGACACAAAGAATGTGCTGGTGAGCTTGTCGCTGTGCCAAGCCAGGAGGCAATTCCCTTTTACCCTGAATTTTCCAGTCCAGCCATCAGGACCCTAATGCCAGCTGGTGCCTATGCTTTCTTCTTCTTGTCCAGACTATCTGCAGGCTTCCCTGGACAGAACAGTTTTCATGTCCTCCCTCTAGAAGGCGACAGTCCTTTTTGTATTCTGAGAAGATCTAGAAGCCCGTTCTGTATCTCAGCTGACCCTCATAGTTGTTCCTCATTGAGCTAATTTCTTGTCCAGTCACCAGGCAGCAAAGTCCAATATCTTGCTGGTATTTTAGGGGTCTCAGTTATGTGGGATCTGGACTACTGGATGATGCACGTTTCTGCTTTCTGTGGTTCTATGCAGCTATTCATGTTACTGGGTCATTTCTAAGCCTGAGGACTGGATTCATGCACCTGACAGTTTGTTTTAGTCCTGTCTTCCATGTGCATGCCAGCTACACAAAGAAGATGTGGTGTGACAAGCCAGAGGGTCACCAAAGTGAACTCCTCAGTGGAGGAGACAGGGCCCAGATCCTTGTCCCTACAGTGGCACATTTCAGCACCCAGAGCTTGACAAAGGTGAAATTTCTAGATGGTCTCTGGAGCATCATGGCTTCGCATGGGCTAAATAGTGCCTGACCAATCTGGTGGCTTTCTATGATGGAGTGACTGTAAGAGTTGATAAGGGAAGACCAACTGATGTTATTTACCTGGATTTCCATAAAGCCTTTGACACGGTCACACTCAACAACCGTATCTCCCCACTGGAGAGACATGGATGAAGTATTCAGTGGATAAGAAATTGTCTAGATGGATGCAGCCAGAGAGCAGTGGTCAATATCTCTATTTTCTGATGGAGGCTGGTGAGAAGTGGTGTTGCTTGGGGCTCTGCCTTGGAACTGGTGCTCTTTAGTATCTTTACCAATGACATAGACAGTGAGACGGAGTGCATGCTCAGCTGGTCTGCAGATGACACAAAGCTGAGCAGTGCAGCTGACCTAACAGAAGAATGGGATGCCATCCAGGGGAACTTGGACAAATGTGAGAAGTGGGCCCATGAGAACCTCATGAAGTTCAACAAATCCAAGTGCAAGGTGCTGCACTTAGGTCAGGGCAATCCCAGATGTGAGCTCAGAATGGGAAAAGAAACCATTGAGAGAAGCCCTGTAGAGAAGAACTTGGGAGTTCTAGTGGATGAAAAACTGGGCAGGGAAGTTTCCTTAACCTGAGATTCTAGGAAGAAGTTCTTGGATATGAAGGTGGTAAGACACTGGAGCAGGTTGTCCGAGAAGTTGTGGATGTCCCATTCCTTCAAGACCAGGTTGGGTGAGGCCCTGAGCAGCCTGATCTAGCAGGTGGCCTCCCTTATATGATTCCATGATCATATTCCCCTTATGTTCTTTCAGCCAGGAATAAAAGACGTGACATTCTTTCAGTATTTTGTACTTAGGTAACACAGGCTTAAAATAATTTTTCCTTTGCAGAGGAATCTACCATCCATCTTTCTACACTCTTACACATATTCCCTCTTTCCACACTGGAGGACACCAAGCATCTGCCAGTTGAGCTGTCTGCCATCTGTCCACAGATGTCTTTTTCAGCATCCTTCTAATATTTTGAAGTCGATTCCTTGATTGTCACCCTTCTTTGGACATGCTGGTAAGATTACAGAAGATGTCTGGACATAATTTGTCCATTGCTGGCAAGTAAAATTTAAATGCTTCCACTTCAGTAGTCTGAGAACTCAGTTTTTGAGTATGGCATGCAACTCATGCAATCCATGAGAATGAATTGCCAATTTTGATTTGCAATTGCTTAAAAACCTACCCTTTTATAAATTTTTCTGTAGTCCTGCTGGCAATTAAACTCCTGGTCTCTTTAGATAGAAAGGCTTCTATGCAAGTTTTAGAAAAATTCAATGTACAGACTGGTTTTTTTTAAAATTTATTAATCAAATTAAAGATTGGCCTATTAATTTAAAATGAATAATACTTTGCTTTCAGTCCAAAACTACATTTGCACATGTAATGACAGTCACTTATTAATGCTTTTGTTGAAAGTGCTTTCCCTCCTGGCTCTATTTATTTTCAGAAGACACCTCCAGAATATGGGCTTTCATCTACAAGCAAAAAAAGTCACCCTTTATGGCACTAAAAAGATTTTGAGAACCTAAACCAAAGTCTTATGGGTTGCCTTCCATAGCCTGGAGACAATGTAGAATTACAGCCGTGCTGTATGAATCACTTCATTCATCTCTATCTTTGCTTTGACTTGCTCGTTGTTATTTATTTACATACTGTGGGCCAGGCTCTCTCCTGTGCCAGAGCTCCACTCAGTGCAGTTTGGAGATGGGTCATAAGGAAGCCATTACAACTGTCTCCAGTTTTGTGAGCGCTCCTGGTCTCTGCACCACATCCCCTGTTTGCCAGGCAGTGCTGTGTCACATCCCAAGTGAGGCTCTCAATGGTGCATTAACTTCAGCAAGACTTACAGATATGCCAAATCCATGGCACATGCTTTGGCTCCTGGCATACACAGTTGTAAATAAAAGTGGCCTGACTTTGTAAAGATCTTTACAGGTAAGTTTTCTGAAACTTCACAGTGCCTGATGCGGTAAAATTTAGGCCATTTATGATGAAGATACTTAATTCAAATAGAGATACAGAATTATATGCAGCCATCAGTGGTGGAAAATAAGTCACAACTCCATTTTTTCAATGCCTGGTGCAATTGATCTGGAGGCTTTCAGGAACTTCTGTATATCACTTGGAAAGAGGAGACTTTGGAAGGTCCTTCCAAGTTAAAAATAATGGCGAGACAGACATCACTGCTGGAAACCATTTTTGCTTCCCTCTCACTTGGCATCAAGCACCACTGCCCAGACTTTTCCCATACATCTGTGAGATGTTTGAAGAAGAGCCTGGAAAGCTTCTGCTTCATTCTGAGCTCATCCCACTCACTTCAGGCACTCCAGAGAGGTGTCTGGTCACCACAGCCTCTCACTGTAATTGGAGGAGAAACATATCTCCAGAGGGTGTCTGGCCACTTGATATCATCACCTACTTAAAAGAGAGCTGAAAACAACTTGGATCCTAACATATGGATTGCTGTGAAGTGTCTAAGGTTAAGTGAACAGGCTTTTTAACTATTTGTCTTCACGTATGAATAGTCTTATGGAAAGATAATGATGTATTTCTCTGTATGCATTCCTCTGTGAATTAACTTGAATGTTTATTGACTTGATTGTTTATTGCCCCACAAATACTAAATTATTCTTGCAACACTCCTGTTCAGTGACAGAACCTAATGGACAGATGGGGCCCCAGGAGTGGAAACATAAGTTTCCATGCATCTTCAGGGCCTAGTGTGAGATTAATGAGTCCCAATCTTTCTTACTATTTTTTTCCTTTTTCTTTTCTGTCACAGCAGAGTTCCCTCTGACTGAAATTTTTCAGTGCACCTGTAGCTAGACCTGCAGTGTCTCCTCAAGCATCTCTGTGTTAGAGGCTGGGGCAGAAGCCATTCACTACCAGCAAATGTGTGTGAAACTCAGCGGTACAGTCAAATCCAGCTCAAATAAACTAAGGGACTGCTTGCTGGGTGGTGGGGTTAGTGACCTGCATAAAGATAGAGAGATGCACATGTACTCACATATGGGTGTGTACCCAACCATGTCCTTGCCGACCAGTCTCATTTACTCAGGAAGTCTTGCTGAAACACTACCATGTATTCAGCAACCTTTTACAAAGTACAAGCATAAGGTACCCTAGCTGGAGTTTCCTGGACCATTGTACCTCTAGCATTTTCTACTTTATGACTGCTTGACACAGGAATAGTTTTAGAAGTCTTTTTATAAAGTTCTGTTAGGGAAGTGTTCCTACTTCAGATTTCAAAACCTCTGAAATACCACACTGAGACCAATGATGTGCATCTGCTTTTGGAGACTTCCTTCACTGTGTATACTTAAGCCATCTGTGTTAACAGAGGGTCAGGCAGAACTTGTTGCTTTTTATTTTCCTTGTGGACTGCTATTAGCAGAAGATGAGACAAGTGCTTTGCCAGTGGGATCTAAGGCATTAAGATAGTAAAACTCAGTTTGCTTAAGTTCTACTCCACCTGCCGAAGCATTCTCCTCTACTCTGCTGCTTCCCTCCTTCCAGACACTCTTCTTTCTCCTGCACCGCTTGCATCTACCATTCTGTTTTATTCTGTACATCTGCCCAATCCAGAGCTCTCAGACCTTCCTATCTCTTCCCAGTTTCTTTGCCTAATAGTCCTTGTGCGCTGTCGACCCCTGACTCCACCCCGCATCCCAAATCAATTTTCTGTTCATTGAATCTCATGCTACCCTTCCAAGATTCTCGTCCAGTCTTCCTGTGACAGTGAGAGCTCGAGGGACTGAGCCCTACAAATTTGGATCCCACCTGCAGCTCAGATCCTACCAGTCAAGGAACAGCATTGCTGGGCAAGGTCCTGATATTACTGGGTAACGCGAAGGGATCCCCTGGTCTGTATCAGACCATTTTTCAGCGAGGAGGTTGTAGAATCATGGAAACATAGAATCAGCTAGGTTGGAAAAGACCCCCAAGATCATTAAGTCCTACCTTCAACCAGGCATAATTAATGAGAATGGATTTCTGAGAAAATTTTAGCTGCTAAAATAAAACTCTATATTCAGTACACTTAGTCTGATTTTTCAAGGCAGTAGAATCTTGTTAGAAAATTATTCACACCTGATCAGTGCAAAGGACCCCTTCCATACCAAGTCTGAAGTGCCTCCTGGAAAGCATGGGGGGGGGTTTGGAGAAGCAATTCACTAAGAAAAATGCATTCAATCCTAGGATGAAACTGGAAACCATGTCAGGCAATGTCCATAAATTGTCTTGGAACTTCACATTAGATCAGTAATGCACAACTTATGTTCACGTGCTTCACCTTATTTTAGCCATCTCACCCAGGTTTCCATTTCATAGCGCAAAGAAGAGGAGTGGACTCCTCCAGAGAGTCATTAATTCCAGCTCGGGCAAGCAAAGAAGCCAATCCCTCAGCCCAACACAGGCAGTCCTGCCTTACCTCCCGCAGAAGCCTAAGCCAGGTACTTTTCTTTTCGTGGTAATACTTAGAAACTTCAGTAAGGAGAAATGAATGTGGAAGTGTCCCTCAGGCATACTCTTCCTGAAGGAAGCAATTGCACCTAGCAGAGTGCCTGCCACAGAAGGTGTGTCAGTCTCTACCAGCCCAGCACCGCTGTTCGTGCAAGGCACACATGGCTGGGAGATCCTGCAGGTATCATTAATATTTTTGAAGAACTGGTTCCTAAGCTGGGAGAGAAACACATTTATTGGCTAGGGTGGCTCCTAGACTGTAAATCATATGGTAACCCCACGTAAATGCCTTATAGAGCTTTTAATGAACTGTATCCCGTAGGTGAAAGCCAACAGCAATATTAGAAATGGTGTTTATTTTATAGCCCAGAAACTGCATTTTAAATGGTAGTCTAGGTTTATATGACAGTTCTATTAAATATAAAATAGACCCGTTACAAAGAAAGCCCTTTACATCTGCTTTTATCTGTGTCTAAATGGCATGCCCAGCTCTGCAATTCCTCAAATGAGACATTTTTAGAACTTTATTTATGTTACAGCCATAACAAACTAGCAACTAGAAAACTATAATGGGCACAAACGGCTAATAAAAATGAGATTGTTGAAAAATACTTCTTAATAGCAATTTACAAAGGATCCTGATAAAACAGAACTGAGGCTGCATTTCCCTGGAAGTTTGCCACCGCTGTAATCACAACCATTTGGCAACAGGTACTCCCCCTCTTCCATCTTCTGTGACCATTTCCCTCCGAGAATGCTGAAAGCCAAGTACCCCGAGGTTATTCCCCCGCCCTGCCATTAGGCAGTTGGTGCCTATGGATCCGGAGACACCCTCGGGGAGTTCCCTTTTCTCACCTCCCACCGTGCTCACCTGGAGGAGGAACGTCGTAAGGGCTTTGTCACTTGCTCAGTGGGGAGCAGGGCAGCAAGGTACGATCAGTCCCAGGCATGCCGAGAGTGCCCAGTTTCCTCCTGAAACCTGCATCGCTTCTCTGATGAACTGATCTGTTTATACAAGCTGGCTAAGATGAGCCGGTCAAATGTTTTGTTTACAGACAGAAAACTATTTTGCCCCGAGCTCAGTAACAGTTCTCCAGGCTAAAGATTGGGAGTTGAACTCATTTCTTCTGCAGGGCAAGATTTGCGGGATTTTGACAATATCCATGTGGCCATTTGTGTGATGTTACGAGGAAACTTCCTACTACCCGAGGAAAAGAGGTCTTCTTCCAGATGTGCACTTGTCTGCAGCAGACCTTCTCACTAGGCAAGGGAGGCAAGGGCAAGACAGAATGTCCAAATAAAGGTCAAAGTCCTTGGTCTGATCTAATTGCAGGTAGTGATGAATATCCCTGAATACAAATTGATGTCTTAACCAGTCTGGCACTGTATCTACGTAAGGAGGAAATGTTCCTCCTAGTGTGATTTTATAATACACAGAAAAGAACAAAATTTGGAAAAAATTCAAAAGGTTTTGAAGCAGCAGGGGCTGAAAACACTGCATTAGAAAGTGAACAGGGATATTGAGGTAAAAAAATTACTTCATAACCTCACTTAAGACATACACTGGAAATTGGGTGCTCATGACAACTACCTCAGGCTTACAGAGTGAGAGATTGTTCAAACTCCATGCAAAGTAAGGTTTAAAACAATGTGAGAAGCCTCTTATCCAGCCTCTTCAGCCTTCCTACCAGAAGCACTAGAAATAACACCCATGTACCAGGAATCTCAACCCAGCTCCCCCCTGACCAGACTCATGTCTTTCTGCAGTCTTGCACTCTTAACTCATCCATCATGCTTGCTCCTAGTTTACTTTGCAATGAAGGCTATACATTATGTCCTTACAAATTCTTTTTTCACCATAAACAGATTCAGCAGAATAGCCTGAACTGTCTCAGACTGGTGTTATGTGCAAAATAGAGCATACAGAGGTATGAAAACACAGGTACAGGTAGGCATGCAGTATACACACAGGTTCAAGTATAAATGCAGGTGATAGATATTTGGTACACTGTGAGGTTGTATCATTGCTGGAATTTGCAAAAGCTTGATTTATTACAGCTCTATGGTTGCAACATGCAGAGTTAGCCTTTGCATAGACCACCTTTGGCTTTTGCAGTGGAAATGAAAAATTTGACCAAAGACTAAACAACGAGAGAAAAATAGCTATTGAACTCCAAACAAAATTATGGCAGCAAAAGTGGCAGTAACTGCAGAGGCAGCATCTGTTTAGGGCTGGGCTAGACGCAGCGTCTGGTGTAGCCTCAACCGTGGGTAGTGGAGCTTCCACTCCAACTGCAGACAAATATTTCTTCTTTTCTTGTTGTTTTTGTTTGTTGTTTTGTTTGTTGTTTTTGTTGTCGTTTTGTTTTTATCCTGAGAGAACCAAGGAAATTTACACACATATTTCCCCAAAAAGATTTTATCTAATGTGAGCACTAGTGTAGTTTCGCAGTCTGTTAACTGATCCAGTAACACAGACCCCAGTTTATTTGAACTGATTCTAAGAGAATTAGTGAAACAGAAAGAGCAAGCAAAATTTGGGTTGCTTTATTCTCAGGGGTAGCCGATAAGAATACTTCTGTGAGCAAGATAAGTAAGATCTGACCCAAACAAACACATTTGAAGAAATTAATGAAAACCGGAAAGTCAGTAGTAGCTATTGAGAAATCATAGTCATATTTTTAAATTGTCCTGCTGGGGATTGCCTTTAACCACATCTCCCCTCTCCTTTCTGTCTCCCACTTCTCTCAGACTTTTGTACCAAGTACTTAATTGTGAGTAAAATATTTGTGCTGGGAAGACATCAAAGGCACCGATTTTCGAAATTCAATTTTATAACGCAAGACCCCTGAACTTCAGAAAAAGTTCATTTCGTCAACTATCACTAATCATCTGTGAACCTGGTGCTCTACCAACTAAAACACAGTATTATGAATAATGGATTTTCCCCACATCTGAAGTGTAAGAGTAATTACAAATATGAATACATGCAATGATCATGCTTTGCGTGATTCTATTTTCTGCTTTGGCAAAAAAGTGCAGAAATGGGCTGATACTTTTGCTTTAGAAAATGTGTAGCCTGCAAAGTCAAAAAGTGTAAAGGAAGGACTCAATGAAAGTTTGAGGGTTTGGGGTTTTTTCGCACATCTGTGCTAATTGTTACTTTTTTGAATCTTCCTCCTCCACTGTTCTTCATCTTTAAAGCCTCACTCAAATTATGACATTTAAAGGTGCCAGGTCCCCGCTAGCAGAGAAAAAAGGCCATTGTCTCCTATTTCTCTGGCAAAAAGGGCGCTAACACTTTAGGGAATGAGCCTTTGGTATGATTAGAATATTTACTTGAAGCAGTGTGATTAGAAGATGGGAGGCTGACCCTGAGCTAGGTACTGCTGCATTCCTTCTGCCTTCAGCGATGCAGAGCAGCCACTTGGTGACAGGGAAACGAGATGCATTTGAAAACATCCATCGCTGTCTGAGGAGGGCTTTTCTCCTCCTTTTCCAGCAGAAGAAACACTTTTTCCAAGTGCCGTGGATACATACAAAGCATGAGCTTTCACTGGCTCATAAAATTGCGTTTAGGACAAAAGTAGCCAGATCCAACATCCCAAAATCGTTAGAACGGGGACCAAAAAAAGCAATTTAAAATTAATAGTGCCATACACATTAATTAGTGAAAGGACAGTTGTACAAGACTTCTGAAAAAGGAACAGTAGTTATTTAAAATAAAAATTTAATTAGATGTTGGAGTCATATTTTCCGTGTGTAAAGAGTAATCTCTTTCTTGGATGACAGAAATAAGAAAAATCAGTCGTGCAAGAAGGAAAATAAGTACTGCAGAAAAGATCATATTGCTCAGTTCTTATCTCTGACAAGCTGGTTTTCAAAATAAATCCAAACATAAACTGCTCCTAGAGAGGTGAACGCATAATTCACAGTAAAACCAAAGGAAAATTCATGTATTTCCTGGAGAGATACCCTATGCTTATCAGAAATAGATGGCAAAATTAGGTACTTGCCGTGCCATGTAAGGATAGAAAACTTCTCTCTGCAAGAATTGGAATTTTACTGGTGATCAATTGCATTTACTCTGTTAAATGCTGTTACGGATCTCTCTAATTGCATGGTTATCAGTGTTTTATCATTAATATCAGCCAGAACACATCTCCTGAGGATGTGTGACTACATGAAGAAAATCTCACCCTTCATTCTTTTCCCAAGTCAAATTTTGTTTATATTGCTTTCCTGATCGGCTCTGGAGTGGGTGCTTGGTTATCTTCTACAAATTCAGGTATCTATGTTATAACATTCCAGTTCAAAGCAAGAGACTGGAGTAAGAGATTTTGGGTTAACATTTGTTGGTTTTGTTTTGTGATTTTTTTCCATTCTGAAAGTATTCATGTAGAATGTACATCAATATTTTCCATGTTTTCCAGTTTCTGGACTCATTAAATTTCTCTCATGGAAATATGGATACTTGCATAGACAGCTTAAATTGTTCCTTTTTGGCTCTAGGTTTGGTTTTCGTAGCTACAGTAACCTTCTTCCCTACAATTCTTCAAGAATTTTCTCATTTCATTTTTAAACTCTGTCTTACACTGGTAATAAAAAAATCTCAAAAGATTCAGATTGCATTTATGTCAGTATGAGTTTGAATATATACCAGAACCTTTTGCATCTAAAGTTCTTGAGTTAAAAATAGGTTGTCTCTTATTAATTGGTTAACAAGCAGTAAGGGAAATTGCATCAGTCTTCTTCTTCTTTATTACAAAATGCATTTAAAAAATACTTCTCTGTCACTTGAATGTCATGAAAGGTTGCAGAGACTGGGTTATCCTACCCTGCACTTCAGAACAGCTTCCAGTCATCTTATTTTTAGAAACTAGAACTAGAATAAGAAAATTTTCATGCATAGGCAGCAATTTAGGCAAAATCTCCTCACCAATTCAAGCTTTTTGAAGAGTTAGACACGTAGATCTTAGGTTGACCATTAAAAGCATTCGGGATTAATCTAAGCCATTATCAGACCACGTAACCAAAAAAAAGAGAATGAGAAGATTGGGATGATTTTTATTCTAAACTTTCAAAGAGGATACATGTTGTAACCAGTGCAAGTGATACAGAAGGAAGATGGTCTCTAAGTTCTTCCTTCTTCTGACACTGCACTTGTACTGAATATGTATAGACATATAATTATAATATATACAAGTCAACTGACTTCTCTCCTTGAAGAGCATGGCTTATTTAAGATAAGGAAGAAGTCATTAGGGGAAATAAAAAATGCAGCCTGGAAAGAGCAAATCTCTTCATCCACGTTTTTGCAGTTGAAACTAGATTTCATCTCCCCTGATTCGAAGCACTGTTTCTAACTCCTAGATTCTAATGACTGGGTGCAGTGGTCACACTGGGGCATCAGAACATAATGCAATCACAAAAGCTGTCCTGTGAGCTTGGTCCTGCTGTGCACTTTAGTGTTGGGCCTTTAGGGCTGCATGGTTAAATCCTAAACCCAACTTTCTTGAAAGGTCTGGCTTTTTCACACAAGCACAAATAAGATTTCTCAGAGGTGTCTGGTTGCTGTCGTCCATTCCTGGATGCCCAAATGATCTTTCAAATTCCAGCTTAAGTTTTCTGCTGACTTAGTTGAACACCACAAAAAGTAGGATTGTTTGGCTGACTATGATTTGAGGGCCGACAGAGTGCTTGTTGGCTCTTGCTTTCACACTCTTTACCTCTGTCAAACCTCTCATGACTACTTGTCTTTTATGCAATCCAGCCAGATGCTGCATGGCCATCCCTGCAGGGCAGCTGTGTCACTGGCTGTGGATCACAGCCTGACTGACTTCACGGGCATTGTCAGATTGTCAGCATCTCCTGCTTCTCACCATTTCACTCTTTCACTAATGGTTAAAAAAAGAAAACAAACGTAAAAACAAAAAAAGGTCTTAGTGACCAGCTGGGTAGCTGGGGAAGATAATAAAGATACGAACTCTTACCTCTCCTCCTAAAAGATGCAAACTAAACCACCCATTGATCTGGGAGGAACTCATTAGAAAGCCAAAACCAAGTGCAACAAATCATGTAAAACATCTGCGAGTGACTTCAGCTATAACACATGATGGGAGGGTTTTCTGTGTCCCAGATAGCCCCGAGTTCAACTTTCACCAAAAACCAAGGATTGCTCCTGGGTGAGAACCACCACCACTGCTTGAGTAACTTGGGCCATCGGGGGTTCAGGGCTCATGAGCTGAGGTGTTGTTCTCAGCTTATGCAAAAAGGCCCTGCTATCCTCTGTGTCACTGAGGAGTATTCTCTCAGGTGGTGCCTTTCCCTAAGAGTATTTTTAGAGTTTCAGAAAGTAATGTGGAAGGTAAGATGGCTGTGTACAGAGACAGATTATATTCCAATAATCACTTCAAAGAGAATGGGGGGGAAGGCATGTTTCTAATTTCTATACAAAAACAAAGGAAGTAATTTCTTTCAAGGTTTTTTATTTGTTTTTTCAAATTGCGCAGTGCTCAACTTTTAAAATAATAATCATTCTTGACAGCCATTTAATAATTGTTAGTGATCTATAGCTTTATTATAAAGTACTCATCTAATGATGTATTTCCTTTACCCTAAGGGCCAAGTACAAAGCAGAGAAATTATCTCGGTGATACTTTTAATAACTTCCTGTGGGATTGCAAACTCTGGCTGAAGCTGTCTCTGCAAAAGAGTTAATCATGTAATTTCACAGATTAGACAACACAGGGTTACTAATGAGAAACTTCAGTTCAGTGATAAACTCTTTTTTTTTTCCAAGAATATTTTGAGAGGCCTGTAACCTTTGGCTGACACCCAACAAGGCTATTAGTTTAACCATGGGATGCACTACCAAATGTACAAGAGTCAGCAGAACTTTTCCTTCTGAAAATTGCTCGTAACTTTCTGTGAAGAAGCCTTCGAAAACCCAGAAAGAATAGACGGAAGGGAAAAATCAGGCAACAAGGGGCTGACTTATTGGCTTCCGATAACTGGCATGGCTTCAGCTTCCAGTTTCTTTTCAACAATGTCCGTTCACTATAGCAACCCCAGATCCCATTTAAATGTCATGCTGCCCTCTGTTCTATAAACATGTATCATCCATCACTAAATATTTAGATCTGAATTGTTGGAGCTGAGTTCTGTGCCAGGGGTAAGGGGATTAATTCCTTTCAAGGCCCTCACATGATGGATTTTTCACTGAAGTAAACATCCGAGAAGAGCTCACACTACGGCCATAAAATATATAAATAAAGTTTAAAGTTTAATTAAGTCAACATTATTTAAAGTGGTTGTCATATTTTATGGTGAACTCTCTGTGTTTATTTTGTATGACTCCTCATAAATAGTCTCTCCCTTTCAGACAAAAGGCATGGCGGGGTTAAAGTTAAGGGTCCCATGCATGGTACGGGAAAGAGGATCTACCGGGCTGGGGGGATCCAAAATGCTCCATATCGGGTCCTCTGCTATCTCGTGTCTTCCTAATGAGCTGAGATGTTGTGCAGACACAGGAAAAGCATGGTGGAGTTTACAACAGACGTGACACAGGGAAGTCCTTTGAGTGGCTATCTGGGCTTGGCGGAGGGAGAGCCTTGGCCAGCCCAGTCCGAAGGCTGCTGATGTTGGGTGGGCAGGCATCAGGGAAGGAAGTTGGGCTAGGAAGGGGCAGGTCAAGAGGGGCAATCCCCCTCACACTTCACCAGCAAGGGGATTGTACCATGTGCTGGAAGAAAGCTGGCATTGCTCCCCTCCCTAAACAAGTCCCTCAACTTAACAAGGTATATGTTCAAGAGGAAAATTATATTATGTTGTTATGTGGCCTAATACTTTGGAACAGAAAAAAGTGATATTAAAGGTGAGAGAAAACACATGGAAAAATTCATCAAAGTGATGGTTAATCAATGCTGTCCTGTAGAGAGGTCTTATAATGCCCTGATAAGGATTCCTAGACAATTAGCTAAACACCCAATGAGAAAGGGTGAACCAATTGCTAGAGCTCCAGGTCAAACTGGGGGAAAACAGGCACTCAACTTCTGCATTTTCTCAAATGCCATGGGCTGCTCCTGTCCACGGTCTCTTCCTCTGCTGCTCGTCTCTATGTCAGCCATGCCTTACACCCCGGTTAAGGGGCTTGCTATTAGAACAAGCTCAAAACTGTTGTGAGATGCTCCTATTCTTGAGGGACACATGCTGTGCAAGTTTGAGGCCTCTTTTTTTCTCTTTTTCTCAGGATTTTCTCTATCTGTGAAAGTGGACTGCATCTATCTCTGAAAGGGGACTACAAGCATTGCCAGAAGAGTAGACTTCAAAGACAGAACTAGTAACAGAGGTATTAGCTGTGACAGGAGTTTGTCGCTGTTTTTCTATGAGACTAAGGCATTTGGTATTTCTGATTCTTACTAATGAAACGAATAACAGTATTTTATCTTGTTTAACCTGCTTCAACTGTAAAGTTTCTGTAGCAGGGCTTGTCTTTTATACTGTGTATGCAGTGCTCACACCAAAATGTCCTGTCTGGAAATTGTCACCTATAGCTGCTATTGTGCTGCAGGAGAAGAGTGTATTCCCCCTTTTGATTCCAGTTATTTCTCTCTGAACAGTTTTGTTTTGCAAATATGTGAGAAGAGCCAGAAAAAAATGTAGGTGGACGTTATTCCTGTCCCTATGTATGCTCATTCAGCCGGTACCTATTTATAAGTAAATACCTGCATGTACATCTGCATATGTACATGCACACACACACTTTATTAATTCTCGAATATCCGTGTTTTACCTATGAACATGGACATATTCACTCAAACTCAGAAGCACAGGTCATGCAATGTTTGTGAGGGGAAATGCAAGGCATGCTTTGTCCAGACAAAATGCATGCAGAAACACAGACTAGACTGAACTGAATTTACCAGACAGTAAATTCTCTTTCTAGCAGATGAAGCCGCAGGATGAAAGATCCCTCTTCTTTCCTTCTGTATCAGTACTCATTATGTTGTCTCAAAATCTTTAGCATTAGGTAACATGATCATGCTGAAGGTAGCAAGAAATTTAATGAGGTCTTAATCTGCATGACAGGTTAAAAGCTATGAGAATTTCTAAGGCTCTATGTGGTATAAATGGAGTGCAAACTAATATTATTTGATAAGATAGGAAGAGGCCCAGCTGAAGGGAAAGCATTTCCCTACAATCTCTGGACTTTGGTTAGGAGTGAAATTGTTAAAACTGAAAAGATGCAAAGAGAAGGAAGGAAGGAAGGAAGAAAGAAAGAAAGGAAGAAAGAAAGAAAGAAAGAAAGAAAGATAGGAAGAAAGATAGGAAGAAAGAAAGGAAGAAAGAAAAGAAAGAAAAAGAAAGAAAGAAAGAAAGAAAAGAAAGAAAGAAAGAAAGAAAGAAAGAAAGAGAAATTCAAAGTACAAAAAACCATTTTCATCATTCCAGAGCAAGCAAACAGTTTTGAAAAAAAGTATAGAGAAGGAAAAATGTTTAATTTGAACTCCATTTACAAGCAGTAAGGATTTGTTTAAAAACAGTTAAGGAGTGATAACTAAAAAGGTTAATAGTGGCTGAAAGTCGCTATTTCTACTTTTAATGGCATGGAGGCAAATTCAGCTTGTGTAAAGAACTAGCACTAAATTTGTTCATCTTGTAAGTCCTGTTGCCTGTGTTTGGCAGCCAGCAACAGTGGCTCATAGGGCCTGAGACTTCCTTTCTGAGCTGCCAGAACTGGGAAATGGGAGGCATGTTTGCTGGTTTGACCGCACCAGCATTTGTCACCCAAAATATATATTGCAACGTGCAATGATATTCATGTCTCCTAACGTCTGCTGCACTTCCCTTGAGGAGGTTCCCATCTATGGGGGCATAAAATCACCACCCTGGGGCTCACACACTGCAAAAGTCCTACAGAAAGGACTAAGCAGGACTGGCATGCAGGCGTTGTTTTAGCCTCACTCCCTGACATCGGGATGGATTTAGATCCTAACCTACTGGCTGCACTCCTGACAAGTTGCGTTTTAATACATCGTGCTGCCTTCCAAAGGTCAACCAGATAAGCCATCCATAAAATGCACTATTAGTGTTAAATTCCTCTCTTCCCAACTTTTCCTCCCACCTATGGTGTTAGCTGCTTTGGCAAATAGCACAGCAAAGGCATCGTGTCTCTCCTGCTGTTGGTCTTACGTATATGAATGCAAAAAGTCTGTCACTTGGTTTGTATCCCCAAGCACCTAGAAAGCTGAGAGCACAGTGAAGTATTAATTGCATTTCTGAAATGCTAGAGGTGGGAAGAAAATATATTCACTATTGATACAGACAAATATATATGTTTTCAAAGTAAAACAAAAACCGAGTACTATTATGCTAGTATTTTTAAGGGGGTGGGTGGAATTTACAGGAAAATAAATATCTCATGACCATTTCTGATGAGTGAAAAATTTTCTGACTTCTACTTTTGTGGCAGATATGCCAATGCCTTGTTCGATTAAGGACAAGTATCTGTTAAGAGAACAATGCCCTGGAAGGGAGGAGAAGTTCAAGTAGTTGTTTTTAATAACAGGAGTGCAAAGCTGTGAGATGGGGAAGTGGTGATTAGGCAGACTCTTTGTCCAATTAATATTGAATTTATAAAGCTGTGTGAAATAGCTCCAGTGAGGAAGACTGATGACAACTTTTTCTGGTCAAGGGATTTGTCATGGACTGGAAGAGAAAGGAGTATGTCTGCGAAAGCTTATACATGGACATTAGCTCTCAGTTTGGCATAAGTGCTTGTTGGCTGTTCTGTGGATATTAGCTTTCCCTTTTCCCTTGACCACAAATGTGTCAAACAGGCTATATATATTTGTGCAGAAATGTTTATTTTTGACAAATCAACAGTTTTTGACAACAAAATAAAACAAAAAAGCATTTTCACTGGTGAATTCTTGGGCAGTCCTTGCAGCCAATGCTCCCAGAATTGCCTTTACACCGCCAAATCATTCCCACAAGCACAAATACGCAGCTCCAGCTACTTAATGGAATTTGCATGCGTACATCAAGGGGCAGAATTTGGCTCTTAGTCTAAAACATGTGGAACACTTTTTAATGAGAAAGTCATTTAGCAGTGATGTAAGTCTTTGCAGTTTCCCTGTATTGTCTATGCAATATTCCAGTTTTATAAAATGATGTGAATAAATGAAATGTATTCATATTTGGCTTTTACAGCAATATGCAACTGTCTAATGAGCCAGTCGAGAACATCTCAATTAGTTGACGTTTACCAAAACTGTCATCCCTCAATTGTAATCTTTTTATTCCAGTACAAATTATTGTGATTCTCTGTACTCAGATTTTTTTCTCATTTCACTGCTTTCACACCAAGGGAATTCCAGTGATTTCAGCAAAGCTACCCTGGCATACAACTCATGCAGTGAAGTAGTAAATCAGACTCTGGAAGGTATCCTAGTCCACTGAACTCAGCAGGAATTTTGTCATTGATTTCCAGGCAACAACATTTCCTATAAAATAAGAACATCTCTTTGTGTAGATGTAAAATAATAGTATCAGATATGCACAGTATAAGTAGTGCTTTATTTTCCTCTGTACAGAAACAACAGACAAGTTTTAATCTTGATTTTTGTTTTAATTCTCACCAGTAAGTATACTTTGGGCTACAAATATATCTGGAAAAATCATCCAAAAAGGTATAAACAAGATAGCTTGAGCATAAGCCTTATACAAGGCATGCTGAAGTCAAAGCTTGGTGTAGCTGACCTAGATATTTCTTCAAGAGGAGTGTGAAAATAAACAGTGACATGAAGTGTTTGAGTTTTACTTGTTTTTTGGCAAACAACCTGGCCCTGATTCACCTCTCACTTAATTGTGTAAGTGCTATAAACGATAAAGTCAGATCTCATCATCTGGAAATAATAGAAGAATGAAAAAGTACTGTGGAAATTGTAAAGAATTCTTGACCATGAGAAGGCAAACTTGTAGTTTATCAGTTTCTGGTAGGAACTGGCCTTCTCCAAGGTAGTGTGAGGACATCCTCTGGTGTACTTTGAACCTATAGTTTTTGGGTTTTTTTTACTGTCTGTGACCAGACTCACATGCAGGGAAGAGCAGAGAAGAGCTCATGGAGTGATTAAGACCTCATTGAACAACCCTACCAAAGGGCCCACTGGGAATCCTATCATAGAAGAAGAGACCAGAAGAGCTTGGCATGGGTTAGAAACACAATGAAGCCTACAGGAGGACAAGGTTACTTTCCACAAATACACTGAGAATGAAGAGAAGGACAAATACTAGTAAGATGAGAAGTTTAAACAGTTGAAAAATATTGTCACGCACAGAAATAGTTATAAACAGTCCAGGAATTATTTTAGGCTTCAAAGAAAAAGGTGGTTTCTGGGTCAGGTTTACATTAAGGCAGCAGATAAAATGGGAAGGTTCAAGGTGAAGCTGGTGAGTGTGTGTGCTGACTGTAGAAGATGGGGCTTGTGAGAATGAAGAGTCACTCTGACATACAGGGCAAACCTTTCAGTCTCAAGTTTCCTCTCTACATCAGAAGTAGTTCTCCTGTTTCAAAAAGCTGGAAATAAGGAAGCGTTATCATCTCCCCCCCTATAAAAATCACTTTAGTGACTTTGCTCTGATATCTGTGTAGCCTCAGAAAACCTATCTGCCACCAGAGGGGAGAGGAATTCCTAAGGAAACAGGTATGTCCCACCCACATACATGCTCCACTCCTCTCTGTATCTGGGATGCCTCATTTAAAAAGTGTTGACAGCTGCAGTAGGGATTTTACAAGAGATTGCCATTCATATTCCACAAGGACCAAAAGATCCACATGGGAATATTTAATATAAACAGTAATAGTTTCCCACATCTTTGTTTAGAGAATAGCCTGAGGATTTCTAAACTTTAGAATCATATTTATTCCAGAAGAATGGTTTCACTTATGGCTGTATAAATCTTTCCTTTACTTAAATGTAGAGGAAAGATTGTTGCTTGAGCCTGAATATTTAAATACAATATTACAATATGTAATCATACTGCTATACTACTGCCACGTAGTACAGGTAACTCTCACCTCGTATAGTTCTACTTTACAGTGCGAAAACTAATCTGCAGGGACATCATCTGTCCAGAATCACAATGTGAGTCCTGCCAGACATCCAGGAAACACAGGGGGCTTGTATAATTTTCTTAACAAAACCAATAGTTGGAAAATATTTCCTTGAGATTTCAATATTGGACTTGCAAAGAAATCTAGGGCTGAAAAATGAAAATCCTGCTTCTAGCTGGGCAGGGCTCCTAATCCTGTGATCAGGCTGTGGAGCTTAGTACTCTGCAAAGCCCAGCCTTGCATTAGGTGCCTAAGAAGGAGCTGTTAGATACTGAGCTCTCTGGAGTATCTGTTCTGAAGTGTCCAAAAGGCCATTTCTCTTAGCTTGCCTTTGGAATATTTTAAATGCGTTTTTGGCCTACTTAGCACTTTTAAACATTCCTGAAGTCCTTAATAAAGCCCACTGCTATATCACTCTTGTCACTACTAGCCACAATCTGATATAGCACATGCAACCTCTCTTGGAATTACCAAATGCAGGGGAGGGGAGCAAAAGCAGTCTTTTTGTTAAGAGATAGCAGTACAGTATTGCTGGCTTCCAGCACTCATATGTCAGGCTCACAAATAGCTATGAGACTGGAGTACCTTTATTTCCATCTGTTTGCCTGCTGATTTCTGAGATTTGAATGGTTGTATGTGTCAGCTCTTCTCCACAGCCATGTGAGCTAGAGTGCACCAGAAATTAACTGTTACTGGGTGATGCTGTGCTGTGTATTACATATTCTTGAATAATTTCCCTACACTCACATATCTGTATTTTGACTTACTATTTTCATATCTATACCCTCTGAATAAGTTTAAAAGTGCTGACTCTCTTTCCTGGCACACTGGTTGAACATTTGTGTCCCTTTGTGTTCCTGGAAACAAAAAGGATGGATGAAAAACAGAAGTCATAAACTGCTTCAAAAAGCAGTGCCTGTTCTTTCACACTCTTCTTCAGAAAGTAATTGATACCTGAGTTAACAGTAGGAAATTTTTCTAAAGTTTCCAGGCCATGAATTCTGAACAGTGTAGGAACGCATGGAAAATTCCAAACAAAATTAAGCCATCATTACTTTAACAGCTGTATGGGCTTGGCAGGGTTTTTTTTAACACCTAGTGTTCCTCACATTCATTTATCGCTGTTTCAAGAAATGATTGATGACACAGATTGTGCTACAACAACGTTTTCCAGAGTGGCAAGTGTGCCTGGTATCATCCAGTTTAACGGAGAAATATAGAAGCAGAAGAGCCAAACACTCTTCTCTTTGTAGTTCATGAGACCATTGTAGAAATAGAGGCATCACTTGTTTGAAGTCTGAGAGAGAGGGCTCTTTTACCTGCTTGCTGGCTGCTGGGTTTTCTTCCAGGGAGTTAATGGAAATATACTGCTCTGGGCTCAATTCTTTGATGTCAGGAGGAAGGGAACAGAGGCATTATGACATAAAGGACCTCTTCCACTCCAGAGAACCTAGAACTACTTTCTTCCTTTCTATGCAAATGATATGCTATGTTCCCTTCAGATAGACACAAGAAGGGAAAGCATGTTAGGATAACTGGTGTCTTCCCTCACCAGTGCAGTCATTAAAGAGAACTAAATTTAAGTAGGTTACCTCTACTTAACGTTAAACAGTAGTTCATGCTTTGCAAACAAAGCCTCAGATTTTGTAAAAAGGATGTTTTATAGGAAGAGTATCAGAAATTCTTTCTTGAGCTTTCATACAAAGGATACATTGTTCTGATTTATCCATTTCTGGGAATACATGAAAGATAGAGTAATACAGATTTGAGGTATTTTCTAAGAGCTAGGGAAAAAAACCCAAAACAACAAATAATCTAAGTCTATTTAGTTACATCTTTAGATTCATTACCTAATGTCAGACTTTGGAGAAAAGAGTTAACTTCCAATTCATTAATATTTACTTTTTCAGTAATTAAGTGTATTATTGGTGCCAAAAGCAAAAAGACAAAATATAAGAAAACATTCACTGAAGGGGCTACTTTGTAAAACTTGGTCAGTATTGGAAATAACTGGTGTTAAACTTCCATTTGTGAAGTGAATCACAGCAAATTCTCTTGTTCTACTTGTTCATCATCTGAAATTGTGATTTAACTGCAGTTTGAAGTGGATATAGTATCTATGTGTTCAAGACTACTTTTTCTTGATCATGTGCTTGGCAATAGTTTTCATAACTGAGCTTAGCTACTTTGATTGGTTTTATGCTTCCCTTTTGCAGCCTCTACCCTTACTCTGCTCTCTGGACTCTTAACAACTTTTCTTCCAAGCACACTAATATTTATGGCATGCCCTACAGGACAGTGCCCCTTAAAAACATATTCATGAAAGTACAATCCTAAAGTACAACAAGTTCAAAAGAAAAACAATCTGGAAATGAGCTTTAAGATGAATACTTTAGAGTCGTTATCTGAGGTACACTGGCAGTCTCTAATGAGACATTTGTAATTTAATTGTGTCATGGAGAAACTATAAATTCCCCCAGAGCCCACATCCGAGTTGTTTTTATAATGAAGATAAAGTAATCCACATACCAAAAATCTTTTGAATACACTATAGCTTCTTCCAAAAAGATAAAGAGGGCCTATATCCTATTTATGTCACTACACTCAATTGCATAACAGAGCTTACAACAAGTAGGATAGAGGGCAAGGGTTAGTCTATAATAATTTAATACTCTATGATTCTTTACATTTCTCTTTTAATCACATAATAATTTGGGGGAGACCAGTTCATATCAATAGGAGAAAGAAGAAGAAAAATAACAAGATTGCAAATGGTCATTCTAAAGAATCTTAATGAGAGATTATATTGTGTTTGATACTTCCTTCAGGAAAGAAAATGTTCTAATACTGCATGGCTGAGCCACTCCTACATCAGATTTCTATGGCTTTGGACAGACAGTTGTAAAGATTGTTATGCCTCAAGTAATACCCAAATGCTGCCTACTCACTCCAAGTTCCTAAATAAATTAGAGAGAGCTCAACTTTCAGATATGGAAATTGCTTGTGCAATTCACCCATTTGATCATAGCAATGAGCCCTCTGGGTCTCTCAGCTGGAATGGTGTATTTACTTCTCTTGCAAATTTAAGCAATTTTTCATGCCATGGTTTTGTTTATTAAATTGTGCAGGAGATAATCTCCAAAGTTCCAGCTTGTTGGGGCAACTCTCTCAAGCATTGAAAATTATATGAAACGGAGGCAGCTTCTAAAATCAAACTTAAAATTTAACAGATACCTAAGCATTCAAGTTTTAGACAAAGTAGGAAATAAACTGCAGGGGTGGGAGATAGAGGAGGATGAAGAATATTTTGTGTTTTAATCCTACAAAAAGTATTGCAAAAATAACAAGTTCTACAAGAACCTGCTTTTGATCATTTACCTAATTTCTCACACTCAGGCCAGATACTTGAGAACTGTGGTCTAAGTACAGGACAGGGAGTGATCATTCTTGTATTTCTGTTCTGTCTTCAACATAAACTGTCTCTGCTTTTTAGGAAAAGATATCTCACAGTGAGATAGCTTTTCAAAAGCCAATCTGAAATTTCTCATGAAGTCTGTAATGTCAGCCCAAGAATCTGAGGCTGCCACCCTCTCAGATGCTGTCCACAGTGCAAGGTCTCAGATGAAAGATACAAAACTCCTCTTCAAAAGCAATTCCAATATATCTTTTTCACATTTTTGGGACCATTTTAAAATTTTTTTCACTCCCAATTGATGAATCTTTTAATATGCTTTCTGCCATCTCAAGCTGAGTATTTTCATCAATAAACAGCAATAATAACCAAATAATCAGAAAAATAAACTCCATCTACAATTATTTTTTATTGAAAATAGGTTTAGCAAGATCCCTTCCAAACTCCATAAACAAACAGTATGATAATATGATTTCTCATGAATCTGTTTAATTTTCTATTCCAGAGAGTATATACAGATTGCAGCAAAACTCCACTGAAACCTGAAACAAGAGAAAATTAAAACATTATGTATACAATCACAGAAACATGGAATCATTTAGGTTGAAAAAGACCTTTAAGATGATGAAGCCCACCAATCTACACAGCACTGCCAAGCCCATCACTAAACCATGTTCCAAATTGCCACATCAGCGAGTCCCTTAAATACCTTCAAGGCTGGTGACTCAACCACTTCCCTGGGCAGCCTGTTCCAATTCTTTCAGCGAAGGAATTGTTCCTTGTATCAGATCTAAACCTCCCCCGGTGCAACTTGAGGCCATTTCTTCTTGTCCTGTAGCTCATTACTCGGGAGAACAGACTGACCCCCACATCACTACAACCTCCTGTCCGGCACTTGTAGAGAACAATAAGGTCTTCCCAGAGCCTCCTTTCTCTGAGCTAAACACTCCAGCCCCCTCAGGCACTCGCTGCAAGACTTGTGCTCCAGACCCTCACCCAGCTCCACTGCCCTTCTCTGGACATGCTCCAGCACCTCAACGTCTTTCTTGTAGTGAGGGGCCCAAAACTGGACGCAGCACTCGAGGTGTGGCCTCAGCAGTGCCAAGTACAGGGGTGCAATCACTGCCCTGGTCCTGCTGGCCACGCTCTTGCTGATACAGGCCAAGATGGCATTAGCCTTCTTGGCCACCTGGGCACACTGGTGGCTCATGTTCAGCCAGCTGTTGACCAGCACTCCCAGGTCCCTTTCCGCCAGGCAGCTTTCCAGCCGCTCTGTCCCAGACTGTAACGTTGCAATGGGTTGTTGTGATCCTCTAGGGATACATGAAAACTGACCAGGAAAGATTGCAACTGTTTGAATGTTTTGATGTGATTTTTCAATGCCTGATACCTTGTTAAGTCATTTACAGGCCTGTACAAGGAATATGGAAGCTGAAGAATGCAATCATAACTGTATTTCATATTAACTTCTAGTGAAAATAGAAGAATATGCATTCTAGTCAGAGCAATGTATTAGGCCTCACATTGCAAATGTCTAAATGAAGTTTTAACACCTTAATTTTACAGGAAGTTAGGCTAGACAATGCAATTGCTTCTTCAGGCTTTAAAAATCTAGGATCTGTGGGGTAAATGTCTGCCTTGGGTTCAAATGAATGGAGAAAAATTCTACTGCAGCTGGAATGGATAGGAATTTGCAGGAAATACAGTCCGGTATACACCAGAAAAGGAATGGGTTGTTTCAAATAAAAGTTTGTGTGACTTGTTGCTAATTCCAAAGAAAGAGGTTACAGCTTGCAGATGAGGCACAGGCTGTAAACTATTCAGGATGACTTTCATTGCTACGAGGGTATAATTAAAAGTATGAAGCAAACTGCCAAAATCTACAATAGAAGTGAGTAGCGTACACCAGGTCAAAAGGGATCTGGAATAATTTCTGGAAGAAGAGACAGTGCACAGCTGTTAGCTTGAGCTTTTAAGGGTGAAGATGATCAGTTACTATATGAATTGATTGGTATTTCCTGGACATGTTCTGCTAGAATTAAAAGTCTTCTCTTGGAGCTTTATGTGTCATTGTTTGTTTCTGGCGGCTGTATCCATCCAGGAGCAAATGTCTTCCATTGACTGGAGGTGTATATTGATGGGTAAAATTTCTGTAGTAATCAGAGAGAGTACCTTGGTGTGAAGGATTTTTCCTGATTTTTCTGGGATGTAATTCAGATCAGGCAAAAAAAGGATGGGTAGCTAACTCCACGATAGGGAGTCTTGCCTCCCCTTTAATCGCCATGACAGTGCCTATTTCTGGGAGCATGGGTCTAATCAATTGCACACACGTGTCCATGCAAATAATATCCAAACAATTGCATGCACCTTTTAAGTCCCACTGGCACTACAGTCTCTGTAGTGTAGTGTACCACATGAAAACCGGAACAGAAGACAAATAGACGGGGCTGTGGAAAATTCAGTCATCTGATGCTGCAACTGTACATGAATCCCATCTCAGTAACTCACCCAGCCAAACCTAAAAACACTCTGCCATGAGGCTTACAAACTTGAATGTTGCAATCCTCCCAATAGTGCAGTACCACTCAGATGATTCATCATCTGTAAGAGAGGGGATTACCACTTCCGTGACAATTATGAAATTACTAGAACAACTGATGTGACTTCAAAGACTGTATTTCCATACTGCTGGCACAGAAGAAGACATGCTCTCAAGAAGGAGGTACTAGGGTGAAAAGAGATTGCAAGCATTTGGATTTATTGGAATAATTCTTGGAGCCCTTTGTATTGATTGAAACACTGAGGGCTAAGAAGCCCTGCCTGCTCCATAGCATGCCCTGAGCTCCCATTTATCTGGAGCTGCAAATAACTGCTGCACCTCCTCAGCAAGGCTTTCTTCAGGAGACATAAGCAGCAGGCATGGGGGAATTTTTGAGCCTGGATTACACTCACCCTTTCCACTCTCTTTGACATGGAGCAGCAGCCCACTTTCACAGTACCAAACCAGGGAGACCAAGTGGGAAAGCTGAAGTTTTTCTGGATACTGAACAAGTTACATGTGGCACAGCTGCCGTCCAACACGAAATTTGCTCACACTGGAGCAGCAGCACCAAGAAGGTCCTAGGCTTTCTCTGCTCTCGCTGGCACTGTGTATCCAGTGCAAAGAGGCAACAACTACTTCTGGCTTAGTCCCAAATTTACAGAGCCTTGGGGAAAAAAAAGTACCATGCAGAAACAACTTCTGTGGATAATCCTGCTGCCATGCAGGCACTCTATTTTATAACTCTTTATTCAGGGGGGTTTATAAAACTTATGTCATATTAGTATCCTACCTATATATGGAAAAGGCCCATGGATAACCAATTTTGCTCCTAGGCTTTTTTTTTTTTGGTATAATCTGAGACATCTTCTTCAGATGTAGGAACAGCAGAAATAGAAACAGAAATTCTCACTGGAATAGACCCAGGGAAGTTGCCTCAGTCTTCTCTCCACTCCCTCACAGGTTTTCCTAGGCTCTCCATAAATACAGCAGGAGATTGCCCGTACCTCAAAGGGGTTTTAACCTAAATATTATCAGAGATTTAACAGAAGTCCAAATGTTTCAAAGTTTTCCAGCTTCACATACCACATAGATTACTAGTGGTGCAGCTCTGTTTGGAGTAACTTGAACTGCACAGGTTAAGACTCCTGTGGGGCTGGGTCACATGTAAAACCATCGAAGGCTCTTGGGGATTGATTTTTAAAGGACTTTATGATTTATGCAAAGTGCTTCTGTCCCTATTTTCTGTTTACCAGCTCTTGAAATATACTGTTACTGACTGGAAGAAGACACCTCAGGGGGGCAACCAACACAAGTTACAAATTGTGTTGCCAATTATCATCTGGGTGGCTGACTCATGACTGTTACTGCTGAGTCTAACACTGGCTTTTAGTGATCACAGTTGGCTTGAACCAACAAGCCTTCCCATTCTTGTCCTATTTCCAGAATAACACTTGTGAACGTGACACCAAACTGTGTATGAATTTCCCTGATTTTCATTTGTCATTCCTCATGCCCAGAGGTTTAGTTAATTATCTTTCGTCTGACTAATTTATCTGACTCTTTATGAGACAGGTGAAATCTAGATTTCTGTGGCACTGGTCCCCCTCTTCCTGATCGCTTCCTGTCCTCTCCATGGGGCCTCCCTCCTTCCCCTGCCCCTAGTCTTGGCCACTCCTCGAGTTCTCCCTATTGGTTCCTGTACCCCAACTCTGCCCATGTACCACCCCTGTGCCCTGAAACCATTTGCCCATGTGCTCTCCCCGCCCCCCTGGTACCCGGGTAAACTCAGGCTCCAGGCCATGTGCCTTTTTCTCTCTCCCCGTCTCTCGGACCCTGGGAGCAGCCTGCCACCAGCTCCTCTCCTCTGCCTTTGGGGGCCAGCCTGTGTGCTGGCCTCAGGCTTTGGGGAGGCAGCATGGAATAAAGACCTTTGCAGTGCCATGAGGAGAGCCTTCTCACCTCCTTTGCCATCACTGAAGTGGCAGGCTGGCAGCTGGAGCAGCGGTGCGGAGAGTCCGAGATGGACTGCAGGAGGGCAGAGAATCCCTGCCTTGTCCCAAGAAGCCCCCGCTGCGCTTCCAGGGAAAGCTGCAGCAGCTAAGCAACACCAAGCACTGCAACAGATTTCCCTAGAGATATCTGGCAAACTCACCACTAGCTTGAATAGATCTGGGATCAGTTTCCCATCACTGGGATTCTGAGGATTTTTTGTTTGGTTATGTATTATTTGTGCTCAATATTTCCTGGTTACGGCATATCTTTGGAACATTTTCTATTAAGAAAATAATGCCTTGAAATGAATCTTTTAATAAGTTTTGGTGCTACTTTAAGCTACTGTTCCTTGTTTTGAGAAAAGTGTTCAATGGAAAACATGCAGGTTTCTCTTCTGCACAGAATTTACCAAATCAAAAAACACCAAAAAAGAAAAAAAGAAAAAAACAAAAAAGAGAAAACCGTTAGAAGAGACCCTAAACTACTACAAAGACATTGAACGTTTCTCTGGTCTTGCTTCCGTTTCAGCTCTAAACACCCTGGAAAATCTTGTATTTTAAAAACTTGGCCCACTGCCTTGGCTGAAGAGATATTTTTGTGTGTTAGGCCTCCATGTTTGAAATGATGTTTGTGTCAACACCAGGTGGCTTTGGTTGTTCATTGATCTCACAAAGCAGAGATCCTACCAAGTCCTCTAGTGTTTTAGAAACCTTTGCAGTGAGAGATTTTTCCAGATGTGGATAAAGATCCTAAATTGTCACAAGGAGCATCAGTACTATTTAATGGAGTTGGTATTATGTGATGGAAAAAATTTCCTTACAGAAATTAATCTTAACTTGGAAGTGCTTGATTTTGGTACTCCAATATCCAAGATTGTTATGTGGTTTTTGTTTTGTTTTGTTTTCAAATCTTCCTTAGTTACTTTGTCGCACTGTACAGAGAAATTGAGTAATTCTGAAAAGCGGTCTGGGACAACAGTCCAACTTGACAGGGCATCAAGACTGAAAGATATACAAGAATAATCTTTTTCTGAAAGGCTGATGCCACTCCTCTTTCAATTCACAGCAATTATTTACTTGTCCATTTCAACTATAATCAGGGCATATATATTCTGGGAGATATATGGGAGATATATTTATACCTGGGATTTCGTGGTCTAGAAACCAAGTATGAAAGAACACGCTTCTCTCAGGAGGTGTCTGATCTGAAGGTAGACTGCACACATCCATTTAATCTGAGGCTTTCAAAGTACACCAGATTTTGTGCCTAAGTGTAAATGAGCTGTATTGATTAAGTGTGATTAAACTGATACTGCCGGGAGCTGTTGGAGTCACTGGGAGGACTGGTACAGCCAATCTGCTCTTGCATGGCCAAGGAGGCCTGCAGCTCTAAAGCAAGAAGCGCTTAGGTGAGAGGGAGCACAGATCTGATTCCCCTGGCCTGACAGATGCCCAGGAATCCTGAATAAGTCCGAAATTCACTACTGTTTTTCCTAGACAGTAGTTCTGAATGAGTTTTCATGGTGGCCTTGCTCACTGCAGAGTCTCCTTGAGGGGGTGATGTTTTTGGGGACCTCTGAGGCCATGCCTCATCTCTTGAACTCCTCCTGATTGAGTGGGGTTCACGGGTTTCTGATCCTGTGGGACAATATCTGCTGAAGCTCTTAGTGACTCCTCAGTTGCTTCTCTGGGGTGGGGATTGGGCTGGTTGTCTTCAGCATGGGAGTTTTTCTGTTTGTCAAGAGCCCAGAAGTGCTGCAGGAGGAAAAGAGTGGAGCTAATGCATTCTGCTCGTCTTCTGTATTTCCTCCGCATGATTGCTGGCAGATGTGACCTGTGACAAATCCTTGAAATATGGCTGTGCAGACAGAGATGGGACAGATCCAAGGGTAAAAAGCCTGTGCTTGGGAGATGCTGTGCTGTGACAGATCGCATGAGTTCGGATGTATCTCTCTCCCATCTCATGTTTGCCATTGCTTACTTAGAGGAAAGCAGAACTGCCGAAGAGGACGGCTGGGCAGGATTCATTTCCTTACTCCCAAAACCTATGGAGAGGGGAAACACATGCTACTCCAAACACTAAAGCTCTCCTAACAATATGGATCATTTGAGACTGAGGAGTGGAGCTGAAATGACAGAGATAGCTTGTGCCAGAAGTGCATTTTTTGTGAATGCTGAAATCCTGACATTCCTGGCTAGCCCAGTATAAATATGGCCACCCAAGTGCTGTGCCATTACTTGAGTTCATCTGCGGAATAGCTGCTATGTGGTTTCTTTGGCAGTCCAGTGATTCCTTGAACTGAAAGAAAACCATGGCCTCGCTCTCTGTGGCTGCTGTGTGGGGGCCAGCGTTATGAAGAAACCCAAACACGCCACGACCCTGTGAGAGCACATGGGCCCGCACATCCCTGTCAGCGTGCGGCAATATCAGTGCTTGAAGATTTCCTGCACTGGAGCTGGCCTCTGTCCTCCCTGCCTGCAGGGCTGTAGCGAGACCTGACCTGGGGACTGATTTCCCTTGTCCTCCCTCTTAAAACACAAACAACTTCTCACAAGTGTAAGAAGAGGAAGAGGCAGCACTTTAATATTAAGCTCGCACTTGGCTGGCTGTGTTTATGCTTTGTTTCTGAAGACTGGACCGGGCACATTAGTAACTAGGGAAGGACAAAGTTCAGTTTGTATGATGCCAAGAGGGCTGAGGGGGAAGATGACCTGGAGGTTGATACTGAGGCTCCTCCCTGGGAATTTTATTTTTTTTGATGTTTGCAGTTTGTTGTAATGTTGTCCCTCCAAGGGAAATAATTTGCTCTACTCAAGACATTTCGTAAGACTCAAAGAGAAGTTCTTGCTTTGCTGAGAGACAACAGAGAGGAATAAACACAATATCCCATAACAGCAAAGAAAACGTCATAAATTTCCGTTCAGATGCAAGGTAGGATTTTTTCAAGAGGAGAAAGAGGAAGCCTCCTCTCTACTAAGATCTGGCAAAAGAAAATGCCAACACCCTTCTTTGAACTGAAAAGAAAAAATCAGCAGAAATACAGTAGAGCCTGTGTACTGGGAACTCACAGGCTCCAGCCCTCCTTCAAGTGCTTGCCTAAGCTTTTCACACCGCCTGGGAGTATTTTAGTCTCTTCAGCCCTAATATAGGAGTCAAATATCAGCCCACACTGTTTTTATGGCTAATGGACTGCATTGCTGCACTGTCGAACCTCAGGGGTTTATTAAACCTAAAGCAGTGTGGGAACATGGGAGTGAAGGGAGTTTCACTGTCTCAGCCTAGTGAAAAGGCAAAATTTCAAGATTACCAAAAGTATTTAGAAATGTAACCTTCATTTATTTAGGGCCAAGTTCATTAACCTGAAAGGATCATTGCATCCTTGACACTAAGCCCCTATAGGGATAAAAAAGAAAAAATAACCCTAATTTACGTGTCAAGACTGCAGCATGACATTCAGAGGTACAATTCACCCTTTGTGATTAGGCACTTCTGAGCTGCTTGGGCACAAATTAAGTCTGTTACTCAGCCAACATGTACCTGGGGTGCAGGATAGATGAGACCTCATATTAAAGCCTCTGCAGGCAAGACGGGATGCTAGCCAGGAGCCGGGGCTTCTGTCCAGTCTTACAACTTCCCTGGCTGGAGCAAGGCCAGCCTTTCTAACTTCTGACTACCTTCTTCAGTCCAATCCCATGGCACTTTCTGTTTGTTTAATGCTGTGCAGCAGCCTTGAGATAATGGGGAGGTTGCCAGAGAGAACAGGGCCAACTCAGGGCCTGCTTTGTGGTTCTCCAGCACCAAAAATTTCACTTCCCAGGGGTCCTTTAAACACTGCTCTCCAAGTGGGCCATGTTGTCCAATGCCAGGATTTCAGGACTTAACTGCAGGTTGCTTTTGGAGCTCTGAGACTCCTGCTCGCCACCTAGTCATCGGCAAACTGGCCTAATCTGACCACCTCAGTGATGTCCTCACCTCTGAGATCCCAGTCAGTGTAGAAAATGCTTTTGTCCCAAAAAGAAATTAACATAAGCATGTCAAAAATATCTCATCTGTGCAAGTAGGCATGCATGTGTGTAAGGATATGTATAAACTTTCCCTTTGAGAGCTGTGTTGGGGATGGAAAAGTTTGCAGGCCCTGCAATGGAGCGCTGCTGTCAGGCAAGAGGAAAATAGGAAAGTACAGCAGCTGCAAATCCTCATACAACATCTCACTTAAAATGTCATGTGTGCTACTTGGTTTAAATTGTCACCCCTCCAGCAACCACAAACAATGCAGAAACAGCAGATGTGTTTTCTATTTAGAATTAAACAGTTTATTTCAACCACTGTCATTGTTACAGAGGGAAAATAAATAAATATCCATGTTAATGTAAACTTCAAAAGGTACTTTTTGGCATGAATGGCTATTCTGAATCCAGATTTCACTGAGAAAACTAGGATTTGACCATGGATTTATATTTAAATTTTTTTATTATTTTTCTAATAGGGATGCTGGCAGCTCAGCACGTAGTAAAACTCAGACTGGTCAAAAAGATTTTTTGGCCAGATATAGCATCCAATAAGTCATGTCATTTGGACTTAATGGTCCAGAAAATTTAAGTAAACATCATAAATGTCTTTTGTTATTAAACTTTCCATTGAAACATTTTGTTTAACTCTTTCTTAATGGAGAGTAAAGATGATATTTGGAGCATATATTTACCTACATGATAATCCTAGAGTCACCTCCTTGAAATTTAAAAATTTGCCATATTCTCAACCTAGTCAGAACTCAGCAATTAAAATGATAGCTGGTGTGAGCATGTTTTCCAGACAAGCTAAACTAGTGATGAATTCGACCTTTAGAGGTCAAGGTCAATTTAGTGTACAACTCTTAGTTTTATAGGTCTATCACTTTGTACTTCGAAAGGGGCGAGAAGCATCTGAAGCAAGATTGACCATATGAATACTATTAGATCCTTTTTTATTTTTAAGAGGAGACACTCTTTATAAGGGCTGCTGTTGAGTAATGTGGTTGGGATAGGCCTTAGGATTGCATTTTGCACAAAAAAACCAAAGGTACAGTTTCATTTAGCCATCAATGCCCTCTTACATCGATGCTTACATTTAAGATACAAAAAGCAAAGCAGAACTCTATCTAGTTGTGAATATATTTTGTCTAAATGAAGCTTGGTTTGGTTCCACAGCCCAAGGAAGGTTCCAAACATGAGTATCACTGTGTTCCTCTGTGTGCGACACGGCCTTCACCAATACCTTTCTTGTGTTTGATTTGCGGCCAATATTTTAAGACCTCACCAGGCAGCTTGTTTCCAGTTTTTGTATTTTCACAAAGAGTTTTTTGTCTTTAGGCAACCACAGACACAAATTGGGACCAGTGGAGTGTTGCAAGAGGATTCCCTCCTCACCTCTCTGAGCAATTGCCTCTAAAATTGAGATTAAAGGGCCTCCCTTGATTACTTTAATATAATAGTCAATAGAATTTCTGTGTGTGAGGTATGGGACTTTACCTTCTCATCTGCCTCTTTTAGCTATCCTGAGGAGAGGTGACATGCAAGTAGGCAAGGGCTTCCTTGGTTTCAAGGAAGCATAGTTCTGATCTCATCACTGGTACATGCTCACTGAAGTAAATCTGCAAAAATGAGTGAAATCCTTTGGAATCAAAGCATCAAGACTTGGCTGTGCTTTGGGCATCTCTGTTTTTGGGCATCTCTGACATTTTCTGTCAGACATATAATGTTGTCTGTCTTGGCTCCTTTTCTGGTTTATGAGACCTGAATATAGATCAGAAGGACTTTTCTGAATTTGTTATTGCACCTAAACATTTCTTCTAAAGCAAGAGATCTGGATCAAGATTCCTGAATAATCCATTGGCAGAAAATTTCAATGTGCAATAACAATATCTACAGGTGGAATTACATAGAAATAGGTAATGCTTAGTTTCTCACCTGCATTTGTGCCAAGCTAATTTTCAAGTGTAAATGATCCCTAAGAGGTTGCATATTTACCCAGAGGAGGAAATACACTCCTTTATTATAAGACTGAACTGCACAATTGAAGAAACATGTAATACAAATGGAATGGACAGAAATCTGTTACTAAGTGGAACTGAGGAACTTAATTAAGTGCATCACTGAACAACTAGGGTCTTTAGTTCTTAATATCATCTTAACTGTTCATACTCATGAGCATACATAAAACCTTCTAGGAGTTGGACTGTATGTTTGCGTATATATCCTGTTTGCCTCTGTATTAATATTATTCTGCCTTCCAGCATTTGGTTGGCTGAAGTTTGAGTGAAGGCTGTTGGGGAAAATTACAGCCAAAGAGGCAATGTATTTTTTATATGCTTCTGCACAATTTAAAATTGATTTGCAGCAACCTAGAAACTTGAGCAGATAAATCTGAAGCTAGTATAATTTTCTTATTGTTTGCTTTTCTTTTCATTAAGACTTATTTGAAATAATTTTAGGCCATCAATCTTCAGGGATCATGAGGTCAGACCAAGGAACCTTCCAAAGCAATATGAAGTTCATACTAAAACAATGCTATCAGACAGAAAAGCCAAATGCTAACGTTATCTACATGTCAGAGAGTATGGATAAGTTCTTACATCACTTCTTTGGCAAAATGTATTTGCTCCCTTACTACAGGAGTCATGCTATTGCTATTAGTCTCAACGGAAATAAAACCAGATTCTGATTCAACTATTTCTGTTTCATAAAGTGAAAAAAGCCTTTTAAGAGCTAGAGAATAAGTAAATACAAATAGCTGATCTGGTTATTTTCCTTTTAGTGAGCTGCCTAGGAAAACAAATTATATGCTGAGGCTATTTTATTTTCATAGCTTGTTTGCTACATTGAATTATGCAATTATTTATGCCTCTTCTAGAGATGCTTTGGCATATATTTACCTGAGCAATAACATTTATTCTAGCAGAGATCATGCCAAAGTTTGGCTGTCTTGGTTCAATGAATAACTCTGAGACGCTTGTTTCCAAGATTGACACAATTAAATATGCAGCGTATTTGATTATTTTATGATATCAAATAAAACATCTAATATTGCCTTTACATCCTTTTCTCAGTGAACATGGATGGTGGCAAATTCATTCAGCAGAAAAAAATTATGACCATAAAATTGGCCAAATAATCTCAAATTTATTCATTTTTTTCAAGGGTGTTCTAAAGCAAGATAATTGGTAGTAAATCTGTAGAGTCAGGTAGTACTCCTTCTGTCTGAACACAGGGCACTTGTGTCTATGCAGGTCAATCACAGTTTGTTGAAATCATGCCGAATAGATAAAGGTATCTGTGAGGCAGACTATAGGGGTAAGACTACTTTATTCAATGTAATCTTTTATTTATTTTATTTTAATAACTTTAACAATATTTTAAGAGAGATATAAGTATTAGGATTCCCCAAATGCCTTCTCCAAGGTGGTTATCTTTGTGATTAGTCACTGTCTTAAAATAAGAGCAAGAACTGCTTCACCACTGCAGTGTTATTTCTCATGAATCAGAGGATGAAACCTTCGCTTTCCACCGGGGAAGACAGGCTCTCCAGCCTCACACCAATATTGAAATAACTGCTTAAAATTCTGGTTTCTTCTGAACTCTGAATTCTGACTCATCTTGCAGCCTCATTCCTAGTTCCACCCTTCTGTATCTTCCTTTTAGGAACCACGAGCATCCCTCCCTGGCAGGGCTGACAACAGTCGCCACACTCCTCCCTTGCTTCTCATATCCACAGGAACTCTGCTCAAGAATAGAAATTTCCCTTACACTGAAATGTGTGCCCAGACAAGCCAGAGAGAGTGGAGCGCTATGCACCTCCTGGCAGTGAGGCAGGATAGCAGGTGTTCAGGAGCAATGGTTGCAACTTATAATACACTGAATATCTACTCCCTCCTCCTCAAAAAAATAGAGAACATAGTTTGGTTCTGATTTCCTTTACTGACAATTTTAATGCAGACATCTTAAGACATCTTTTTCCTCAGCTGATGATGGGAAACAAAAGTCTCATGACCATTTCTGTCTAACCACATGACCTTATCACAGTAAAATTACTGGGTTTGCAATGGAGGAAAATGTCCTCTGTGAGAAAAGAGAAGATGAAGCTGAGGGAGATGAAACTAGGAAAGAGGAGGAAAGAATGAAAAGACTTCAAAAACTAACATTTAAAAAGTGTTCAGTGTAGGAGGTGAAAACAGGAGATGATGCATATGATGATATTACTTGTCACCCTATGAATTATGTATGGTTATAAAATGGTTTTACTATCAAATGATCAAATAATTAAACTCTAGTGTGACACAGTGATACTACTGGGATGGTTGTATTCTGTGACTTCGGCAGCTCAGGGTCATTAAGAACCCCAAGGCAACCCCTATATTTTCCTAAGAATTTCTTTCACTAGTGAGCAAACTATATGTTGGCTGCTTAAATTGAAAATAAAAGAATTGTTGTCAAGACTGAACTATCACGTCTTTCAGAATGAGGGTAAGCTGTTCTTGAATGTCTTTCAAAATATGGGTGGAAAGAGAAGGAAACTGTAGGTGTGAACAGTGTAAAAAGGGGCTGCGTCAGATCTCATTCAAGAAAGAAGAGAGTTACCCTCTCTGCCCAGCTTTCTGGTGGCTGCTGTGGGTGACTGGGGGTTTGTTTGACATTAACTGCTTGTAGTTTGCCATGGGGGTTTCTCATTGTTTCATCGTTCCCAAGCTTTTTTAGTGTTTTTTATATATATATATATACATATAATGTAAGTACTGCAGCAGGAGACTTCTGTTTTAGTCAGCTTACTCCATGGTCTGACTGTGCTTTTGTTTCTCAGCATCTGGCAAGCCATCCTCACTCCAGGAAACATTAGCAACGCCCACATCAGTCATGACAGATTAGGCACGGTGTTGGGATGGTGTTCATCGTGTCTCGTTTGTCAGGAAAGTTGGCCTCAAACTGGACTTAGAAATACATGCAACTAATGAGCATGACAGTGCAATGAAGCATTTAGACTGGCTGGCCTGACTGGAGTTTTTTTCCTTAATGAAATGGGTATTTTGAGTTTTGTGGTTGCCATTTCACCCATTCCGTTCAGGGTATCACCATGTCACTTACTGTATTTTTGATTGGCATTGTGCAACAGACCATGGGATCTCAGGTATCTCTGAACCAAGTCAAAGTGGGCATCCTTGCAGTGACTTCTCTTGGACATTGTTCTGGTCTGAAAAAATGTTGTTCTTGTCTTTAACATAAAGATGCTCTCATTAGAGCTAGTAAAATCTTGTAAGAGTGAAAAAAGTGTTAATTCCCAACTTGATTACCTCTTCAGCTTTAAGATGGAGCACTCTATCTGGGGTGAAAGGCCTGTTCAGTGTCCTGTGTTCAGAGCCTACTGGAACCTGTTCAGTTTTTTAAAAGCTCAGGCAAAGACACTGCTTCATTGCAAAGCAGACCACTGAGGGACACAAAAATGATTAGATGAACTTCTGACTTTGACTGAGCTTGGAATACTGATCTATTAATTTCCATATGTTATTTTTCATTTTTCCGTTTCTTTATATACATAATGTTGAACACTAAGTAGAATTATTAATTAAAAACTAATTAAACCAATTACATTTTGTACTTTGCACACAGTTATTCATGCAAGAATGACTTGTCGTTTTTTTGTGCATATGAAATACAAATAATCTTTCCATCTGGGTAAAACAGTCAGGGACAAGAGATCTTTGAATTGGCATGCAAAATGAAAAGGAAGGGGAGAGAAGCCAGAGGAAGTAGTCCGGTATTGTTTAGTCACAGCGGCAGCAGCCATCCCACAGGAAGCATCTCTAGCCAAAAGGGAGAGGGGTGGTCCCCCTTCCAGTGCTCTGACCCTTGCAGTGCTGCAGAGCTGTCTGCAAGGTGTTGGAGCCAAGGAATATGCTGCTCTGGAAAGCCTGAGACATTGGAGCAAAGCAGTGAATTCCAAACTGTGACTGCATTTTCACGGGGTAGCGAAATCCTGCAGGCTTGGTGCTGTCTTTGAGGCGACTGACACGACGCAGATGGGCAGTAAGCTAACAGCTTCCAAAAGCCTGATCACAGCCAGCACTGCAAACTTCACTGCTTCTCTCGTTTACCAGTATTTCTTCACTGCAGCCTTCCTTCTGATTCACTCAGATACCGTATGCCAATCAAACAAATAATTTCTGCTTATCGCTTACTGACACAGCCGATGTTAGACACAACAGTCAGCCAGATACAGACGTCTGCTTCCAACTAAATTAGACCACGGGCTTTGCCCCACACTTAGAAGGAGGAGGATTCTTCAGTAATGTAACAGGGCCAAACTAAGCCTGTGTTTGGTTTTTAAAAAGAAAGCAAAATTAGGCAGATGTAGAATTTTGTGAGACCAGATGGATTGTATCTGGAAGTGTTTATCATTTTTAATATTTTGAAACCAGATGTTGATGCGCGGACATTGCTGGTTGCAGCCATAGGAAGCTGTGTTAGAAGGACACTCTCTAACCTTTGTTAAGAAATTACAATGTTTTGATCCAGTTAAGATCAACTATTAGTACAGAATTGGCCACCACTGCTGTAAACTGTTAAAAAAATAGGAAACAGATGCTCAATAGAAAGAAAGCTATCAACCAGAGCATTCTTCATCTTTTTATAAAATGTAAACTTGAATACTTTATGTGTCCTTTAATGAGCTGCTATAGAACAACTTTAGTAGTCAAAACATTTCACAAGATTGCACAAATGGGATTTGTCATTTATTAATATTTCCACAGAAGTGGTGTCCCTGGCAAAAAGGGCACAGAGGTGGCACATACCAGGTGATCAATGTGAAGTGTTTCTGTGACTAGAACTCTATGCAGATCTGATACTTACAAGACTGATGGCATTTTGATTGTAGTAAAGCAGCAGCTTTTATCACTCAAATAGACTGTGTCTGCGTCTGTGGGGGAAGGAGCAGCCATATCTACATTATGTGGCAACATCTACAAATGTTAACAAGCATATGTTAATTGATCATATTTGCAGGAAGGATGACTGCAGCAGTGCTCAGAAACTGGAATGGAGTAGAAATTTTTCCATGGAAGCCCATTCTGCTGCTACATTGAAGAATTAACTTTGCTTTTCACATTTTTTTTTCACTGGTCGCAAACAGAGTGATCTGGTCCTGCCCCATTTTCCTAGCTGAGAATGGTGATGAGTGGCAGGCCTATGCTAGTGCAATGCCTCTGCCCTCCTCAGAGCTGTGACTTCTATGCCAGAGAAAGAATGGAGATGGATGAAGACCCCAGAATAAGGAAATTGTCTGAGTTCCCCAGGCCTTCACTTCTTTCTGTAAAATGGGGATAATAAAGCTGTTTATCTCCTGCCTCTTTTCCAATTCAATATAAACCAATAATGATAATTATTGTCTAGTTGTTTTGAAATACAGTCTAGTCAGAATCCTTTCCTTCAAACCACTTTATGCGGATTGACTTGATACTTCGAGCAAATTGAACAGCTGGATCCTACCTTCATGGGGAAAACACAAGCAGGAGCAGGAGCGAAGCAGCAAATCACAGGCTGTGCCTGCATTTGCACTGGGTAGCAATCCTGCAGGCTTGGTGCTGTCGTTGAGAGGTCTGGCACTCTGTGTTCTTCCCGTGCTCTCACAGACTGGGGATCAGCTGCAAGCAGGCAATGGGATGGACAAGGCAATCTGATCTACCTAGTACTCCTAGGTTTCCTTCATCATCTAAATGGCACAGGGAGATGGTAAACTCAACAGTCGTAGACATGACTGCACATAGTATAAAGTGATTTGAGATAGGTTTAGGTTAAATACCGGTAGAAGGATGTTCAGGATAAGATTATTTGTTCCCTTTCTTGACATACAGGCTGGACTCAGTTACTGTAGTCCTTGGTAATTTTTACCTTAGGAAACTAGTCCCAAGGAAACTTGAGCCCTCCATCCCACAGCATAATCATGGAAGGGACTGACCATCCATGTACCATATACTTCATGGAGGGGCTCTCAGAACTGCTCTCTTGTTGTGAATTGTCCCAGTTGATTCACATTTTAAAAATGCAGTTTCTCAAACAGAGCAGCAGTAGTTCGCTAAAAACATTGGACTCAATTGCTGCCCAACAAAAATAACACTCTCCAAGCTCTCCTCCCCATTTAGCATGGTCTCCAGTGTTTGTCAAATGAATTCAGCACAACCACAAACTGGATTATTTTTTTCCCTTTGTCTTTTTCCCAGATTAGATGCAATTTGCACATAGGGCAAAGGGAAGGGATACCTCCTTTGCGTATATTTTAGCAACCAAATAGTTTAGTCTTTTGTTCACAAACAAGCTGCTGCTTCTCTTCTCCCTGTCCTTGCTTTTGGAGGCTATCCCAGATCTCAGCTCATGCTAACCAGAGCTATATTACATCTGGCACTGTCCCTGAGATTGCTCAGGCAGCTGGAACAAGTTAGATTGCATTGTTTCCTATGACTTCCTCTTGCATATCAGTTGCCATTACTCCACCTCTGCTGGAGCACTTTTCCATCTATGTTCTCTCCTTCTGTTCTATGCAAACTGCCAGAAGTTTTCACAGTTTCTTCATTTCCACTGTGAAGCACTGAGAAGACCAAACACCCAAAAGCAGATGCTAAGGAAAATATAGTGTAGGCTTTTGACCAAAGCAATACAGATTGCAACAAATGCTGCTGTCCTACTGCATTTCGGGCTGTCCCTGTTCAATATGGGCACTTCTCTTTCCTGAGGGAGGACAATGTGAGATCCTTTTCAATCATTCTTTTGTTTAGTTTACAATTCTGGGAACTTCCAGTGACCTAAACCCCAGGTCATGTAAAACAGCGGTGATGTAGCAGGAAGATTTTGGCAGGCGATACTTTGCAAGGGGAAGCTCCGTGAGACTCTTGCGTATACAAAGTGCTCATTCACTTGAGAGTGCTGGTGTGAACCTGTGTCCATGTAAATCCAGCCTGGGTAAGCCACCTTCTCCATTCTCCCTGAGAACTGAGAATGAATCAGACATAGATTACTTTCCATGATAAGACACAGTGATTAATTCACATTTCCCTTGTGCCATCATTTACAGCTTGCTCCTTCCCAAGGAGGAGGTGTGGCTGCTGGTCAGAGACTTGGCCTCTTCTCAGGTGAGCTTTGCAGCAGGTGCTGCCATGGTTCAAGTTATCGTTTCTCTGCAACGATGCCATTGTCTAAAAACCATTTCATCACTCCAAATCACACCTCTAGATTATCCTTCACACCACGTGAAAGATGTTGTTTTTCCCTAGTGACCCCATGAGCTGTGGGTTGGATTTTATATTTTCTAATTGCGATCATGTGCGGTTACAAAAGAGAGAAGGCATTGAACTTGACGTAGCATGGGTAATGTGGAAGACTTACACATTTTTTATAAAGTACAGATACAGTCTAGCTATTAATTTCTGGTCCAGCTTTGGATTACTATTGTTTATTTGTTAAGTGCCAACTATGTGCTCAGAGCTGTGGAAGACTCAAAATGAAGACAATCCCAGCCCTTAAAAACTTGGATCTGAAATTCTCCAAAAGTCAAAAGAGGGTTTAGATCAGGTGTTCCAGTTCAGGCTCATCCTCATCATGAAGTGGTGCTGAAAAAATCCAGATGCCTAATAAAGAATTGCTGCATTTTCTTGTTAAAATGTAACATTTATTGTAAATGACTAATTTTTCTAATGAATATTTTGGAAGTGACGTTCATGTAGAGAAACTATAAACTGCAATAAATTGCATAGGGGTTGCCTGATGTTTCTGGAGACTAAAGAGAATGGAAACTCTTGGCCAAGATGATGAAAAACTTTCAGACAAGCCAGGGAGTGAGTGCCGACATGGTGTAATCTAAGGCATCCATTAAGGACTTGAGGCTATATTATCTGTGTAAGTGCTGGACAGACATGGACTGAGGTACCAGAGCTTGTAATAGCAAATAAATGTTAAGGCTGTGAGAACAGCAAAACTCATATGTTGATATGAACTGGGAGACTAAATTCATATCTCTTTTTGTAGCGGTTATTACCGGGGGAAAAAATAATCTACGAGAAGAGTGACCTACCCTTTCTTGGAGTGGGTAGGTGGAGTACAGAGGAAGGTCAGGAAGGAAGGGGTTAACTTTCTGGTGAGTATGGCCGGGTTAGCACTCAGTTCTTTGCCCAAAGCACATCAGTCCTGTGTGGTGTATTGTTCATGTATGAGATGAAACACTAAGCCTTAGGAAAGTGGTACACAATATGTTTGTGTGTGTGTGTGTGTGTGTAGCTTTACCTTCCCCTAAACGTGCACGTCTGTTCCTCTGGGATTGTGGGCCTCAAACACCTTGCATTTAACATGGAAAACACTCACAGTAGTTGACAGGAGGCACACATTTTTCACATGTGCAACCTGCTTTAACTAGAAGCAAAGCCTTAGGTATTCTAGCCTCAGACAATATATTCCTCATTACTACTCACATGACAAATAAATATGGCTGACATGTGGGACATGATCTAAAGCCCAGGGAAAGTTCCCATTCATTATCATGCCTTTTGGATCAAACTATCACCAGCTAAAGAAATGCTTAAATTTTTGAAAAGAACTATTGTTTAAAAAAAAATTTTTTTTTTTTTTTTTGCATGACAGGGACGAAAGTGAACTTTCTTGGTAATTTTATTCCATGTTTGGGTGAACATTTTGTTCAGATTATTTTCCCTCCTCTATTCCCTTCTCATCTCCTCAAAACAGTCATCTCTGATGTTGCATTAACATAACTTAACTCTGTGTGGAAAAATTCCATTCCGTTGCAGAGGTCTCTAGCCTGAAGCAGGGTGAGTGACACACCTGTGTACTAGACCTACTGCGTTGTTTAGCACGATAATAAATGAGTGGATGTGATTTGTTCAAGGAATGTGTACAATTGCAGGCAAATACTGTAAACCATTCAAAAGCCTTTCCACTGGGATAGATCCTCCTGTCTTTACTCAGACAATATTCCCACCACTTTCCTGTCTAAACACAACCTTATTTGCAGTTCAGGTTTATCGTAGGCAGTCGGAAGGGAGAGGGAAAGGGGAAAGGTGTTTGCTAGTGCTTGTATGATGAGAAGCTGGTTTAAGGTGGAGATAAAGAGTGGAATGACCCCTGGTGCTTTTGCTGGGAATTGCTGGCCTTCCGTTTTGCACGGAACTGCACTTCCAGCGGCGTCCCACAGACGGTCCGGTGTGCTGGAGCAGGGACAGGCACAGCGGCTGGACGCGTTTTCCCAGCTTCCCATCTGTCTCCCAAGCTTTGGTTTGCTTCGGTGGGGATGGTATTTTTAATAGATAAACGTAAAGGTGCATGAATTTCTGCTGATTTCCAGCACATAGTAGTGTCTTTTTGGAGCGTGAAATTGCGCTATTGCTTCCTTCGACAGCATTCTCCTTCGGGAAGGTGGATCAGGTGCAGTGAGAGGGTGGGCAGGGAGAGGCACAGGCAATTTCCTGATTCCTGTCTACCCTGCTGTTAATGATGGTGCCAGGTATGGCCTGTGAGAGCCCGCTCAGTTTTCAGCTTCCCGCACTTGTGTGTGCCTCCCAAGCTCCTGCAGCATTCGCGCTTTTCTCCCTGCGCCTCCTCCGCCTCACTGCGCTCGCTCCAGCACCACTCCGACCTCGCGGCCCGGAGCGTGGCCTCCTGCTGCTGTGTGCGGGCAGGTCTCCAAACCCGCCCTGGAACCAGAACATGAGTGAACATGAGTGAACATGAGTGAACATGAGTGAACATGAGTGAACACGAGTGAACATGAGCCCCGGGCCCCCAGGCACCTCCTCCCGCGCTGCTTTCCCCGCAGCATCCCCAGGGGAGGCGGGTGCAGAGCGCTCCATCAGCCGGAGCCCGGCGTCGGGAGATGGCAGTGTCTCCCCGCCGACGAGCAGCCGGCAGCACAAACCACAACCAGGGCGAGAGATCGTCTCATTCTCCCCTGAATACCCTCATCTCCGCGTTTGTACAATTCCTTCTAGATAAGATGGCGCTGAAGGAGAAACTTGATAGCTGGAGGCTGGGGAGCAGCAGTGGAACCAGCCTGTGGCATCAGCTTAGTCGTGGTGATCCGCCGGTGCTTGGCAATGCCATGGGACATCTCTCCGGCTTCTTCAGCTGTCAGACTGCCTGCCCACCCTGCTGCCACTCCCTGCTCCTCACACGTCGGGGTCTGGACCTACACAGGCCACAAAGAAGGCTAAAATTACTCCTTCTGGGCTCTGTGCTGGTGACACAGAGGAATGAAAACCTGGCTCAAAGCAGCACTATCTGCTTGGGATCAACCTATATGAAAAACATAGGAGAGATAGGCTGCAAACATTCATAGGCTTCACTGTTCTAGGCAGGAACTATCACATCGCTGTTCACCTGTCACCCATGACACCCATGTCACCTCATGTCTGCTCCCAGGGGCTGAGTGACAGGAGAAAGAACTCATATTTTTCTGGGGGGGTTCAGAATGAAGCAGAAAGGGAAGCTGACATTATCCACCTCTGCACCAGCCCATGGCTGGAGAAGACAACTGCTTTCAATCATCACGGAAGTTCAGAAACTCACACCTCAAGAATGCTCAGCTCAACTCCAATGGCTGCTGCAAAAAATGGCTAAATGGATCTCAAGCCCTGATCTGTACCAACCCCCAGCCCTGTCCCAACTCCACTCTGTGCTTTTCCCATCCCAGATTCATCTCCATAGCTCTTTGTGCACCTCATTCAATTTGGCAGTAAAGAGGGGCCACACTTCCCAAACTCTTCTCCATTAGCTGGTCCCATGTCACATCTCCTCCCCTGCACACCTCCAAGTCCCAGGAACTCTCAGGGTGAAAGTGGGTGGGTCCCTGGGACCCGCTAATTTATCTTTTCTTGAAGAACAATAACAATAGAAACAGGTTTTTGCAAAGGTTTTGCCTTTCTTCCTGAAATTATGTTCCAAAAGCAAGAAATTAATCTCTGGATTTGTCTTCTTTTATTAGTCCCTTTACTCCTCTTAGACATCTCTGGACTCTTAGCTCAGTTGGTCAGAGCATGGTACTGATAATGCCAAGGTTGTGGGTTTGATTCTTGTTTGGGCCATTCACTGAAGAGCTGGACTCAGTGATCCTTCTGGGTCCTTTCCAACTCAGAATATTCTGCGATTCCACAGATAGTTCAAGCCACCTTTGAGAAACAGAACTGGCGTTCTTCTGACCAGTGTCAGTAATGGGTCTATCTGAGGCTACTAGTCTGCCCAGAAAGTGAATGGATGCATTAGTCTGTGCTTCCACTATTATTTGTTTGATGTCTAAGCTGGAAAAGCATTTCACAAAATTCTATGCTGGAGCATCATGATATTAAGATCAATTCTCCTTCCACAATGAAAAGTTGTAATCTGTTTTCTATTTGTGTCAACGGGTTTGTGTCATAGACCGCACAGTGGTGAGACCAGAGGATCTAGGGACTTATAAAACATTCATCCAAAACTTGTATGGGTGTCTTCCATTGAGACAGTTGTTCAAAACATTGGTTATATCCTACAAGTACAGATTTCATTCACCTAGGTGTCTGCTACTACCAGTAATTTTCAGTCAGCTTCCAAAACAAAATGGGAGATGGACAAACATGGCAACAACTGTGAATTTTGTACAGTAACCCCAGAAGGATTGCCATTGAAACATTGCAGCTCACATCGGTTTGGTGTTCTTTCCAAAGAACCTCATTACACCAAAATGCTGAGTAGCAGAAAAGATTTCAAGAAGTCACTACAGCTAGAAAAATTTGGAGAAGGGATTCAATAGTATCCTATTTTTCAGGAAACAACTGAATGGCCTCTCGTCTCTCCTTAGCCCAACAGATGCTCTTAATCAATTGAACTGAAGTTTGCTGAAAGATATACTAGCACGGGCAAAGTCTTTTGGAGACCATCAGCTGCTGTAAGTAATGCTATGAATAAGCCTATTTAAATGGTGGAGGTCCAAGGAATTTGAGGGTACCAGATACCTATGGGGTTATCCTACCAGCTCCATTTCACTTGTTTCTACTAGAAAGAATCAATACAGAGAAAATTTGTGACCCCAAACAGGTATATAAAAAAGACAGGGCCACAGCTTGCTTAAGGTTGCTGACAATCTGTTTTGTACAAAGTCTCTCTGCAGGAAGAGCATGGGAATTCTGGCTCTTTTTATTAAGCCAGGAAGAGTGAAGGAACATTTTGCAGATAGCTGAATTACTCACTCTCAGTATGCTATGACCTCAGTAGAAAGGAAACTCATTCATGGAAAATACTGTGTTTTAATCCTGGCTTCTTTGAAAATCCGGTCCTGGCTCCAGGGAGCTTATGGAATGTCTCCTGGCATTGTCTCTATGGCCAACTCATTGCCTTGTTAAGCACAGGGTGGTGAAGTTGCAGAGATCCCAATCTGTCCATTTATCTCTGTCTGTTCTAATGCTGAGAGCTGGAAAAGCCACACACACTGCACTGCAAACTCTTTGGCCCACACTCCTGCCATCTCTGAAGGCTCTCTTCTGTAGGCAACAATAGGTCTGGTTTGGTTTGCTGATAAATTATGCCATTTGTCTGAGACATAAATTTGGCTTGCAGTGGAAGCATTTGCCTGGCCGAGAGGCGTACTGTATCCACAAATGTACTTATTGGATTGTCTGCCATCACTGAAGTCATCGTCTTGCAGCCGAGGCCAAATGTTACAGCGCACGTCTTCCCTCATCTCTCAAACAAATCACAAGACTGCTTACACAACTCCGAGAAACTTTCACTGAAGACAGCATGCTATGGAACTGACACTTCGGTAATGTTACACACATGTAATCTCAGCTTATTGGATGACCATCAGCTGTAGAGATAGCAATTCCAGGAGGTTTTCTCAAGTAACTCTCAGACACTTGCTAACTCTCAGTTAAAGGGTCAAGCAGCATAATCTTCTTTTTAAATGGCCTCCAAAACCTTATTGCTACATCCTAGGGTGATGTCTGAGTAGTCCTAAAGGTGGACTAATCTTGAGACAAAATGCATCTTTACTCCCTTGTCATGGTGTAACCCCAGCCAGCAGCCAAGCCCCACGCAGCCACACGCTCACTCCCCCACCAGCTGGACTGGGGAGAGAATCAGAAGGGTAAAAGCTGGAGAACTTCTGGGCTGTGATGAAGACAGGTTAATAGGGAAAGCATATGCTGTGCACACAAGCAAAGCAAAGCAAGGCATTAATTCCCTGTTTCCCACAGGCAGGCAGGTGTTCTGCCATCTCCAGGAGAGCAGGGCCCCATCACGTGCAAGGGTTACTTGGGAAGACAAACTCCATCACTCCAAATATCCCCTCCTCCCTCCTTCTTCTCCTCACATTATATACCGAGTGTGATGTCATATGGTCTGGAATATCCCTGTGGTCAGTAACGGTCACCTGTCCTGGCTGTGTCTACTCCTATTTCCCATAAACCCCCAGCCCCCTTGTCAGTGCGGTTGTGCAAAAGGAGAAAAAAAAAGCCTTGGCTCTGTGTGAGCCCTGCTCAGCAATAACAAAAACATCTTTATATTATCAACCCTGTGTTCAGCACAAATCCAAAACACAGCCCCATACCAGCCACAGAGAAAAAAATTATCCCAGTCAAAATCAGAACATCTTTTGACCACTAAACTTGCTGAATCATTATGAAAAAGTTATTCCTTGGCATACCTCAATGTCAGACTGCAAGCGCCATCATAAGATAGCTGAAAATCTGTCTAAATGTCTGGACCCAATGTTCTGTGTTGACTGGAAGCAGCTCGCACACCCATCAATAGAATGAAATGTTTAACATTGGTTTTAAAAGAAAAACAATAATCCTGAAATCTTTGCTGAATGCACAGCTATGCACTACAGAATATTCAAGATAATTAATCTCATGAAAGGTGGGAGTAGGAAGAAGGGAACAGGAAAAATACACTGTCATTGCCAAATTCAATTACCCTTTTCTGACATGCAACTTGATATAGCAGACAGGCTAGATCTCCTGGACACTTGGTCTAATCAGATCTGATATGGCCAATTGCAGGGGAGATAGCTTTATCTGAAGAAATGATTGCAAGCAGGCAAGTGGAGAGTAACCTTTTCCACAGCTACAGCTTTGGAACTCCTGACAGTGCTCCGAGTATCTGCTTACATCTGTACAAAATAAGGCAGCTGTCTTTTCTTTGGTCAGCCTTTTTACACCGAAGAAGCCAAACATAAATGACTGCATTTGCTTTTCCAAACCTGGCATTAGTGTTACACAGTACTAAGCTGCTGTGGAAGGGGAAGTAGCTCATCAGCCATGGAGCTGTAAGCTGGACCATGAGAAAAGCTCTGCACTGGGGAGTAATCTACACACTGAAAACCACCGAGGAGCTCTGGATTAAGTACAGAGCTGGAGAAACAGGAAAGAAACATATCAGCCAGGATTGCACTACAGAGTCTGCTCTGTTATTCAGTTTGCTGCTTTCAACAAAGCAAATATCAACACATTTGTTCTGTACTTTATTGTTCTAATAAATCCAACACTGTGACAGGAGTTCTGGCTTCTTCTATTATGTTATCCTGAAATCCACAATAATGAAAACTCTGAAAACATCACTTCTCCAGATGGCAAAACATTGTGGAGACAGATTGTCAGATTACTGCTGTGATAGTCAAGAAAGACTTCCAGTTACAAGGCTAGGAGTATAAAGTGATGATTATTCATGACAATATTTTTCTTGTAATACATCCCAATATTGAAATCCATGCCTACCAGAGATAAAGAGGTTAACCCTCTTTTAATTCAGAAATATGCCAAAACAATGTCATCTGCTTCTTTGTGCACCTCATCTTCTTAAAACCATTTAAAAGGAACTATTGTCCCAGAGCCCTGTGGCTGCTTTCTGTAGCCAGATGCTTTGTTCCGTGGTGCTATTGTTATCACCACAGAGATCACTGCTATTGCATCACTGCAGAGATCACTACCATGAAGTCTTCATAGCAGAGACAAGATTCCTTTACTAACCCCAGTGGTTAATTTGAGTGCCAAGTGTCTGTAGATTTGCATACTTGAATGAAGGACCTGCTGGCTCTGAGATCTACAGGTGCAAGAAAAGATATTTAAGCTCACAACTACCACTGGAAGGACAAGGAAGACTGAAATTCAGTAAGGACAGCCAGCTGAAGAAAGTAAGGAACCACATGTTCTCCAGACGTTTTCTAGCATAAAACCACAGAGTAGAGTCTGATTGTCATTTAACGGGGGTGGGGACAAGAGATAGCTACCAGTTAATTATATGTTCTACCCAACTCTATGAAAGTGGTTGAAATACTAGATAGAAATTCAGTATCTCCTTCAGCTTGTATGTAAGGAGCGTTATTTCCCCTAAAAATTCAGAACCCTTTCATTATAGACTTACACCAATCTCCGCACATAGAGAAGAGTGGAAAATTTCAACAAGGATTAAAGAAGTCTTATGGGGGCCTGGCCAGAGAAGAATAGATACTGGACTTATCAACAGATAAAGGCAAAGAGTTGAGATTGATTTCAGATGTGTGATTCATACCCTGCCATGATGTATCAACAAAAATCACTTAGTGCCCTAGTCACCTGTGTGTTAGAGAAAAGTTACAGCATCTTTCCACTCAATAGGGAAGAAGGAAACTGTGCCTGTGTCCCCAAAAGCTCTCACCTAGGCCTGCTCAGCGGTAGAATATTACAGCCCTTGATGGGGGGTAGTGGGAAAAGTAGCACGAATGGGATTTACCTGAGAAGCAGAAGGGGGTGTAGCAGCAGTACCCACCTGCCACTGCGTTCCCTCTGCTCCATCCTCACTGCCACACGCCTGGGGAATGCCTCTTTCCCTACATGTGCCCCTCTGCAGCAGTTGCCAGCAGCGAAGGGGGAGGCCGCTGCAATACATGATTTATGGTGAATTTGCACTTACTATTGCATGGCATTGAAGCACACAGACTCCACAGCATTTTGTGAGGAGATTGCTGGGTGATGAATAGGCTGAGAAAGGCCAGGCAAACAGTACTATTGTAGCACTACATAAATATGTTTTTTTTCATTTAAAATTAAAACACCTGATTTCCTTTAGCATTGTAAACATGTCACTTTATTAGGCCTGGGAGAGCTGATGAATTTAAAGTCATTTTCAGCAAACAAGTGGCAGCCTTTCTGCTCTTTAGATGGAGGTGAAGGAAAGAAATGTTTTTCATGAAAACACATGAAGCAACAAAAGGGGCAGGGGAAAGCTGTTGCCTGCACTGAAGTTTCTTACAGAGAAGAGCCACCCAGGTGGTATTAGTAGAAAACTGCTAGAAAACAGAGGAAAGACAGAACATAATCTCCTTGAAACAGCTGGCACAGACTCAATGTTTTGTAGCTAATAAATTTACCTTGCAGGAGAAAGTTCAAATGAGCTGCATTTACTAGTTTTAAAGAATGAAAATGAATACATTAATTATGTACAATGTTACCATCTGCTAAATGAGGCAATTTTGGCCAAGGCTTGGCAGTTTCTTCACAGACACAAAGTTTAACCCAAGGCTTTTCAACCATAAAATTACTGCCCTGTGAAAGGACAGATAAATATCTAAGCAAGTGCCTCATTACTGCCAGAGCAATGATTTGTTGTTTCATTTTACTGTTGTGTTTTCCTGGTTATTAGAGTGAAGGTTGAGTCAGCCTTTCCATTATAAGTAAACTTTAAGGAACTGAAGTTTAACCAGAGAGGAAAAGTCACTGTGCACATTTAGGTAAAGAGGAAAAATAAAAACACTGGCAAGTGCTTGGATACCCTTTAAGGTGAGTAGTTCTTGACCTCTTTAGGCCCCAAATGAGCTGTTTCTTTTCCTCTATGAATAGATGCCTCCCAGCTAGGATACCTGCTCCACCAAGAACCAACTTAGTTTAAGGAGGATATAAAAACAACTCAGAGAGAATCAGCAAAGCACTGGAAGCTGCACCACCTGCTCCCTGGGGGCTACACCCAGAGGTGATGATGCTTGGGTCATTGCCTTCTCCTGATGGGAATGGTGGCTGGCAAGGTTGTGGTGGGCAAGGTGAGGGGCCAGGTGAGTGGGGTGAGTGCCACCCTTGAGAAGGGACCTGTGCAGAATTGGCTCTTTCCCCTTTCAACTGGTCTTGGGGGTCAGGTGGCTACACTGCATCTCTTTTGGCCATGAGGCAGTTCCGTGTTGAATATGACTTTGTTCATCATCAAGACTACTCAGAGCTTGTAATAAATTCCTCATTTTAGCTCCCAGTGAGTAACTGGAGAAGTTGGGCTTTGCTAATTATCCTACCTCCATCAGCTGCCATGTGTCAGTGGCCTGTGGTGATTACTGAGAATAGGACTGCATTTCATAAATCAGTATGTATATGCCATTTGAATGGAGCAGCCCTCCACACTTTTGGAGGAGCAGCCCTCCTCCATTTTTCTCCCTCCCCCAATTTTTTTCCTCCTTGTTTTGTTTTGCTTTTAAACATGAGTGATCATGAGGCACAGATCTCATTAAGGGTTTCTGGTTTGCATGAGCTGCAGAAGTGTAACACATGCTCCACTCATGGCTTGTACCATAAAACCAAATCAAACTAAAAGCTTTCTGTGTGAGAAGGATAGCATTTGAGGCTGACGCATCCTAATAAAAAAAAAAAAAAATTATAGGCTGCTCATGGGATATGCTCATGAGATACAGGCAGAGGCCTCCCCTGGCACCAGACCTCCCCAGCACAGAGCAGTCCCTAAGAGAATGGCTGGCTGGGAGTCTGGCTGCCAGCCAAGGCTACCCCAACACCACCCCCAAAGAAACCTGCAAAGAAGTCCTACTGCTAAGTGCCAGGAGTTTGCTCCACTACCCAGGAGGCTCACAATACTAGACATGATCTTCTTATGCTTATTGTTTTCTTTTCTTCTTCCCTTCTCTTATCTTTCCCTCACTTTTTTTTCTTTTATTTTTTTTCCCCTGATCTTAGAAACATTACTCTTCCCAATTGGACCAAATTAGAACCTTTTTGAGTCAGAAAACTCAAAACCAAGACCCTAATCGAGACAAGCTGAAATCAAAGGACAGGGGCTTGATAAGCCAGCTGAGAGCCGCAGTCACCAGACTCCTGCCACGGCTCAGATTATTTTTCTGGCTGATGTGGTGGCCCCCTGATTCACTCTTTCTCTAAATAGGACTAGAAATGTTCCATTCCTTGGCATTGGTGTGTGTACTCCCAAAACACATTTTGGTTTCAATGAGTCAACAATTTCTAATATTTTCCAAATAGGTCCAGTTGGTTTTGTTTTTTCATGTAGGAGAAGTGTGTGCTTCCTCGTGAAGGGCACAGCAGATTGTACAGCAGTGTAGGAAACATGAATCACTTTCCATTTGCCTCTCTGCCGCACTCCATTCTCCCAGACATTATGAGCAAGGCAGAAAAATCCAATCTAATTAAGCTCCATTGTAAGCCTGACTCCTTCATAGAATTCCTATAAATCCTGTCCTTCATACTCCTCTGCCCTCTTGCTTCATGTTTACTGAAGTGCATGTGTAGATTTCTAAAAGCCCATGTTTAGATGAATGTTTGATGCCTAAATTACCCAGAAAATTTGAGAAGCATTTCTTTGTGCAACAAAGGAGTTTCTTTGCTTGTCCACTTAAAAAACCAGTTTCTGAAACTTTCTGGTGTTTTCTTCTTTTCAATCTTTACTTCCCAACCAGAAAAAAAAATTCTAATTTTTTTTTAAACTTAAAGTAAATTCTTACTTTATCTAAGTAAGATATTCAGTTCTTTGAAAATCAGGCCTTGAAATTTGTAGAGAAACTAACATGAAAAAACCAGCTATTGTGATGTTTTGACTTTCTCAGCACTCCTTCTACTGCCTGGGCTTTTGGAAAATGAAAAAAAACCCTCCCAAATTTATAAACATTTCCAAAATGTTTCGGAATCCATTATTTGTTTGAAAAAAAAAGAAAATTAATCCAAAAAGACAACCCTAAAGTGCATTTTTCTTGAGGAGTCTTAGAGGTAATGGATAATGACGAAGAAGTAATTTTGCACCCAAATGTGGAAGAGTCCACCCATAAATGCTCTCAATATGATATTTTTGCTTTAGTTCATCACTGTGAACATCATGTGCAGGGCACAATGACAGCCATTTGGAGCAATGAATTTCCAGCAATGAGAAATGAAGGTAATGTTGTGCTATCACCCATTTTCTGACTAGCTCACTCTTCTGAAATGGTACTGAATGGTTCTTCTCCGGAGTCACGTGCAAACCCATTTGGGAGACACACTGTAAAACCACTGTCTGCTATGGGTCTGTCTGCTCAGTAGATGGGATTTCTTTGTATCTTGTCCACTTGATTTTTGATAGCTCTTCCTTTTCATTCCCAAAACTGAGAAGGGGGCACATGTACCTACAGAACAGCTGTGTTTGTAAGAGACATGCTTTAATCTAACTCCTCGGAAAGAAGTCCACTACTTACAAGCTGCTTCTTGTGGCTGAATCACTGTGGCTACCAAGGCTCTGCCACTTGCCATGTAGTTCCCAAGATCATAATGTCACATCTAAATGTGCTGACAATTCTGTGATCCCACCTCAGCCTCTGCTAGCAGACTGCGGAGGGACTGCTTCCTTCAAACGAAATTCAGTACCTCACTAAGAAAACAAAGTACTACTCCCCAAAACATTTAGAGTTTCATGAGGGTGATCCTCAACTGGAAAGGCTGCCTACCCCTCAGTAGCCCAGTCTGTCTCCTGAACAACCCCTGACCATAAAGGTATTAGCAAAGCATTAGTGAGTGAACTGGCACGGGGATTTAAATGCATACACTGTGTGTCTTCATCATCAAATTGGTTTGCTTTGTATTTTGTCTCAAGGACACTGCAACAGAGCTCCTAATTGTCATTCAGGCTGCATCTGGAGCAAGGCACCTGGTGTTCTTGGTGAGGAAGCTTTGGTGCAGAGCAGGGGGAGACTTTTTCTACAGGCTGCACCCTGCAAACAGTCCACAGGTGAGCCAGACCCCATACCTGGGCTCAGGGCTGCTCCAGGCATGAACGACAAGGGCAGCATGGACATCAGAGTCCCAGCTCACACTCAGATCCTGTAAGAGACACTGTGTCTTTCAACCACAAACCAAACAACTTACAACATTGTATAGTGCAGAAAATGACACTTCAAGTGTATTTATTGAGAAATAGTAAAGATGTACATAATTTTACAAGCTTTTAATTTTAATTTACATTTTTCTTAAATTAGGTAGGCCCTAATAAACTATAATCTGCTAATACATGACAGAGACCCTTGGCTTCAAATCTCCAAAATGCTGCTATTGCTGGGATTTTGGCTTATGTCACTTCAGCTCCTCTTCAGAGATACTAAATACCATATTCATTTACAACATATGACTGGTGTCAATCCCATAAAGTGGAGATGACTTCTGAACTGAAACCCTGGATCTGGATACAACCTCACTGCTAAAACCTAGTCTTCCTATCGTGGGTCAAGTCTATATCCTCCATAAATGCTGCAGTTCTGATGGGATGCAAGATTTCATCTGCCCCAAGATGAAGTGTGCTTGTATAGAGGACTATGATTTGGCCTCATCGCCCTTGTCAATGCTTACACTGGAACACACTCTGCATCTGCTTCAGATGCAAACACTGCTGCTCACACTGGATTCTAATGGAAACAGATCTGGGAGCTTGCTGCTACCTATATCTTTGTGCCCAATCTGCACAGGCATCTAAAAACAAGCATACTTTTTAGGGTTTTTTCTGCCCTCTTTTACTGAACTGCACAGAATTATGTCTAAGATACTATCCCGTGACTGCAATCACACAATATTTGTATTTTGCAAGCTGGCCACTCAAATGCTTCATGAATGTTCAGGTTCTGTACTGAGAACAGCTAGAGTATTAGCAAAAGGCGTTTTATTCTGTATTTCATTTCTCTGAAATACTTGCAAATGTGACCTTGTGCTCAATCTTGGTTGTTGAGGAGAGGCTGAAGGGAAGGTAGTTTCTGATTAATATGCTTCTGAATTAAAATGCACTCAATGTCAAAGTGACCAGCCTTGAGTTTAATCTTCTTAGGCCCATCTGGAACAGTCTGGCGTGACTGTCTCTGCCTTGGTTATTTTCTCCTCTGTATTGTTCATGCAAGAAAAGATATCGGACTAATTTCTCTCTACAAGGCAGGCATGTACTACACACTTTTATTTAAAGATACACAGCAATTTTTGCTTAGCAAGAGAGTATTCATGCTCCGAAATTTTGTTTCAGAGTTTTAGTATTGCAAAGGCTTTTGACCTACATCCTTGAATTTTCTTTGGATGCATACTTTTGTGGATCACTTGTTTTAACAATTAACATCCGCTATGGTAGCACACAGAACCTTGTTGTGCTCTGTAAAACTTCCCTCCTTCTGCTCCATCTCCTCTCTAGAAGTCCATGTATTAATTGAGCCATATCTGCCACACAAAGCTAAGCACAACTCCAAGGAAGGCACTGCAAACCTTTAATAAGAACCAACGGTTGTTGCTGGGCTGCTTTTTGTTCTTACATCTGATTAGGAAAAGAACACTGAAAAGCTGAACAAATAATTGAGAAGTAATATTGCTTCATGCATTTAAATAACACTATGACATGTCAAAAAAAAAAGAGAAAAAAAGCTAACCATACAATTTTTTTGTTTTATCATGTCTTTCACATTGAGATTTTTATGCAATGCTGGAACTTGAGAAGGGCTTCAAAGTTCTTTCCCATTCCAGTAAAAACATTTTTTTTTCCCACCTGAAAAACTAGAAAAAGCTGTACTATGACTTTTTATGACATGTATTTCCAGGTACTGAAAATATAAAGAAGGTATGCATAATTTTTACTTTTGGGACACACAAATCTATCACCCAAATATCTATCTAGTCTACAGTGATCTCATATGTGGCAAGTCTCATGTGATGGCTTTAAACTGCCCGGTGATAAAAAAATATGGTTAGTTGTGTGGTGACTTGTATATCCAATTCCAACACAGCAAAGAAATCCATTTTAATGAATTGATAGAGGAGTTTTACCTTGGACTTATAGTGGCTCCAGGCTTTCACTTACCAAGTAACTTTATTAAAACCTCAACAAAGTTTAAATAAACAAAGTTACTACCTGGTAACTATGACATATGATGGCTATGAGAGCACAGAGAAGGAAGATTTTCACCTCAGTGCTAACTACCGTGCTTGTGCAGACATCCTGGAGTTTGCCTTTAACATCTTCTCTTGCAAATACCTCTTCACACAATCAGTGTACCTGCAACCTCAGGTGACTCCACATGCAGTGTTAAAAATTGAAACAAGTAGTTTCCATCTTCTGCCATGAGAGACAAACCACTTGCTGTTGTTTCAGAGTGCTCAAGCTGCACATGGAGCGTTAAGGGCTCTGTGTGCAATACGGATCTCGTTCATTTTCCATAGCTGAAAGGTAGCATGTTCAAAACTTGCAAGATAATTATCGCTGTATGGACCATAACTTTTATAGAAATTATGAAAGTTAAGGTGATATATTTCTCAATGTTTCTTCATGAAAATCACCTCCTTATCCTCTCCTCAGATGCCTGACATGCTAGGGTTTTCCCTGTGCAATATTGTTGAGCAATAAAAAATGGATGAGAAAAATCATGCTGACCCAAAACAAAATACATGAAAATGTAGAACAGAATGGAAAAGCTACCAAAATGCTGTTTTCTTAACCAAAGTGGACTATTCTCCTGAAATGGCCAATGTCATCATGCCAGCAATTTCAGCAGCTTGTGTTGATCCTGAATATGCTAAATGTAGCATCATTTCCACATCTGACTGAAGGGAACTTCTTCAGTAATCTCTCATTCCTAATGAACTTGCATTTTATTCTCCATCTGGGATTAACTCCACATTTTCACCCTCAAGTAATGCCACCCGAACACTGCTGCGTGGAACTTTGTTCTCTTACAGACAGCAGAAGCACTCACTGTATGGCTTTCAGTGGACTCGGTAATTAATGAATATGGCTCTTAGCTCTCTTGTTGGAGAATCAAGAAATGATGCTGAAAGTGTTAAACACTATTTCTTCTTTTACCTCTCAAGGTAGCGGTCCCCAGTATCAACCTCCCAATATATTCTTAACTTTTCTCAAAAGATCAGTGGAATTATTCAGAATCCAAATGAAAACACAAACTTTCCTTTATTATTTTTTCTTACTGCAACAAATACTTAATTTCTTTGGTGCAGCCCTGCTCTTTGATTTCTTTGAATTTCAAATTTGGTCATGTCAAAAATTATCACAAAGGTTTTTTTGTTTATCTACATAGCTTTTAACCAAAATTACATTATAACACACAAACACAGTCTTCTCTTTAAGGCACAACACATCATTATGCACATTCTGTTTGCCAAACTTATAAAAGAGACAATATTATATAACCCTTTCCCTCCCCTGCCCCTCCCACAAAAAGAAAGAAAAATTGCATCCACTTCCAAAATCAGCTGCTAATAAAGTCACAGTAAATTATTTTCATCAATAATTTACACAAATTACAGGTCTAGACAGGATTGTCATTATACAGTCTGAGTGCATTCCAATTCAGATTTTCTGGGTTAGGTAGGCTAAAGTCTGGTTCAAACCTCAGTGCTGAGAATATATCCCATTTTGAGGAATGTTGTTGAACACCACCTTGTTGGCCGGAAAATGCGTTTTGGTGCTTTGCCAGTTCGAGTCCTTTGTTCACTCCTGTCAGGGCTCACTTGGTGTGTACCAGCAACCTCCACAGTTTTAATTCATTTAAAAACGTTGCATATATAAGACCATAGAGCTTCCTTACGTAGCACTAATGTTTTAACTTCATTCAGCAATCTGAATTCTTCAAACTGGAATTTTTAATTCCAAATATTTCTTCCCTTCTTAAGACAATTCATATGTGTAAAGCCAGAGGCATTGAATCACACATAAAAATTCAGTGTACTTGAAATACATATATATATATATATACATACATATATATATATGTATGTATGTATGTATGTATATATATATGTATATAAAGATTGCCAGTTTTAGAACACAGTTACAAATACTCTAGTTCCAGTGCTTGATGGAGAGCCAAGAGGTCCGAATGACTGGATATCCTCCAGAAAGGCATGTTGTGCTGTGTTTGTTAGAGAAGGAAAAAGGTCAGGAAAGATGAACACTGTGAAACAGGGCAGTATATGACACACAAAGATAGCTAGAGATTGCCAGCACCTATTTTACACCACTATGTTTCTGGACTGATTTTTGCTATTAAAGTACTGACAAAAATCAGATCAAAATAGATCTGAGCTTAGTAGCTCAACTAAAGTTAAAATTATTAGATAATAGCCTTTCTTAATAGTTTTATTGGAAAATGACTGTTACTTAGTAAAAGGTACTTGCTTATTGTTAGCATGCAAGCCCATACAAAGGAGCAATAGGAAATCCTTTGCTGCTCGACTTACTTGACTGCAAAACACTGAATATCATTTAAGGGGCTATAACACTTCCATGAAAAGACACTTCTCACTCAACACTTCAAACCAGAGCTGAATTACATTTTTTCTCCACCCAGGGGGAAAAAGAAATCTCTTTGGATAAGAAAATAACACATTTCTAGTTTAAGAATAGATAATTTGTGTTTCAGAAAGCATCAGTGTCTGTGAGAGATGCAGGTATACGCACTATTCTCCCTCAGTAAGTCATCAGAATAGAAAAAACCCCCACATTTCCATGTTGTGTTTAGATCTATTTGTAATGTGCTATATTCATCCATCTCTCTGAATTCTACATCTACCCATGCAATATAGCCAATGTTAAGGAAAAAGCATGCCAAACCAGAAAGCACACAATCCAACCACCATTGTTTAGCAAAAATTATAGAGGACCCATCACCAGTACTGTGCCTATATTAAGGAACCATTTGGAATGAGCATTTTGGTAATTTTCATTTTGTTTCCACTCCAGCTACAATGCTAATAGAGTGCCTTATTTTGCTACTCCTAGCACAACAAGATTTACATAACTTGTCCTGTGCAGACATTGTGAGGCAAAAAAATTCAGTTTCTGCACACTTCTAGCGTTACTCTGAGAAGTATGGTAGAAATTACTGATTTGATCTGTTTCTGAACATTTAAACCTTTTCTGCTGAAATTAGATTTGAATTATCATCATGAGGAAACTAGGAAACAGTTCTTTTTTGGAAACAGATTTGGTGCAGATCTCTATGCTGTGTTCTTTTTCCTTTAGCAGATATCTCTTGAAGCAAATTATATTTTTACCATATTTGCTCCAGTAAACTGTGGATCTTCATCTATCTTAGCAAAAAAAATTGCACAGTCCTTTAGATGTTTTCCACATTCTCTGCACACTTCTCTTGAAACATCCCCAATTTCAGCATTTAAAGAAAAACACCACCCAGCCATCATATCAGAGCCCTATCTCTTCTGTTTATCTTTTAATTTGCTTCAAGTTTGTCAGACATTTTTGCTGCATTATTGTTCCATCTGTTTTGAAATAATTTTGTGGTGGTTTTTTTTTTTTTTTCTTTCCAAAGTGAAGCGAAGCAAATGCTAGAATCCAAATGGTTCATTTTATTCTAAGTGTTGATCTCATCATGCTCTTGTCTTGCATCTGTGGACTGAAATTATTTGTCATTTTGTGCAACACTGACAGAAATGCAAACAGAAAGGCTTGCATTAGTAGCTATGTATCACACCAACATTTCAGAAGACAGGTTACCTTTTTTGCTGCCTGTTCTTCTTCTACACCATCCCCAATTACAACATATACTACTTTTCTGCCAAACCTTTGCATTATTCGTTCAAAGCAACTTTCTTTTCCTGGAAGATAAACGAGATAAGAGTTCAGAGTGAAGTTACCTGATTAGCTGCATGTTCCTCATCTCGGCCATCTCCAATCACAACATAAGTTATGTTAGTGCCAAATCTGGACACTATACGCTCAAAACAGCTCTCTTTGCCTGAAAAACAATGCACTATTTATTCAAGCTATCAAGTGAGTTATGGTGAAACCTTATAAAGGATTTTGGCAGTGGTAAGACATTGCTACTACTACTTTTAAAAAGTTCCCACCCTCGAGATTTAGAGCCAAATCTAGTAAGAAGCAATGGATTCCCTTAGAGACACTAAGATGTTTCAGGTAAAACTAGATCTCTTAAGTGTTACAGGAAAGCAACTGAGATAAAGGAATTAGAAGCACTGCGAAAATGAATAGGTTAGTGAATGAATAATCGAATTTAAATATTTCCTTATGATTGTAATAATATTCTTACAAGGAAAGCAGAAATTTTAATTCTAATGCATCTGCAACGAGTGACATAGCAATGAAAAAAATTAATTAAGTGATGACTGAGGTTATACTTTTTCCTGACACTTATAAAATATTTACATCTTTTTCCCTCATAAAAATAATTTAGGAAACATATTGCAATGCTTTTATCAACAAAGTGTCACACTGCATGCTATAAAGGTGTTCATAGGTATGGAAATGAAGCATTCCTGAATTGATGATTGGTAGACCATAGAGTGTGCCAAATTATCAGTCATTATATGCTGTGTCGCGTTTCACAGGACTTACAGCTTCTCTTGGTTTACAACACTGGATGTAATTTCCAGAAACTGTAATACATGAAAGGCACACAGTTATGGACAGAGTGGGGAAGTGCCCTTTTGTTATCCAGCAAAACACGTTCTGTTACTAACACTCGTCATTGCCATCACTGACATACTATGCCTTGGGAAAAGGTTTGTGAAGCTGTGGCCTGGCTTGCATAGAGCTGAAGGTCAGAGCAGAGGCTAATTTAACAGAAGTTCTGCTCAGATTTGAATTCACAAAACACTTTTCTTCATTCTTTTCTGCAAGTTTGTTGTTTTCTGCACCATACTGATGAGTTTCCAAGGCTTTTTATCAGCATCTTTATTCCTTTAGGCATCACTGAAAATAAGGTGAATTCGGAATTCTTTGACATACACACATCTGAATATATGCAATGCCTAAATCTTATAACTAAAAGTGCTAAGTGTCAGGGAAGTGTTTTGGAATCCATCCATTTCTGGCAAAAAAAATATTGGTAAGTGAAAGAATAAATTTTCTTACCTATTTTGGTTGCACTGTAAATATTTTCAATAGGAAAAGCTCCTCCTAAACTGTATAGTAGAACTTTTGCAAGTGCTGGGATCAGCTGGGTTGTTGTTACCAACACATTTACACAATTACTCCTAAAATGAGAGAAACAGTTTCAGTTTAAATAGTTTTAAAACAGTACCCAAATGCTGATTAGGTGAACCAGCTGCAGAAAGCATATTAAGGATTCCTTAGCATTTACTTTAACTCACACAGTAGAGCTGCTCAGCACCATCACCCACAGAAAATATACAAAAAACCTCTGGCAAAATTCTTTAAAAACAAGTAGTCCTGATTTGTGGGAAATATTCCACACTGGTTTATGCGAACCAGGTCCTTGAAGATAGGTCTACTAAAATACAGATATTTAACTACCCTCAAAATAAGGCATTTGAATCCTTTGAAAGAATAATTTTCATGCTGGCAATTCAGTAGCTACCGGCCAAATAAAAGAGCTAAGAGAATGCGAAACCCTAATTTGTTACTCTTTTATCTAGGGGAAATAAACAGCCAGTACACATTTCTCCACAATGGCATCACTTTCTTTATGTTTCAAGAGCAAGAATTTCTGAATTTCTGAAAAGAGGGAGAGATAAGAATGATCATGTTAATAAGATAGCATCAAATGGTGAGGATGAAAACTTGAATGGAGAAGTTCTGCAGGCCAGAGAACTCAGAGCTGAGCTACTTTAGGAACTGAAAAGCCGGAACATGAGTGTGACCCTGATGTAGACATGGAGTTAAGAGTAAACACTTCTGAGTTTTCCTTCTGGCATTTCCACAAAGTCCAAGCAAGACCCTAGGCTACTATTATCACCTTTATGTATCTCAATTTCCTGTTAGCAACATATCAGTAATGTCTAGCTGACTCACAGGTAGCTTCTGAAGGTTTAGAGTTGTACAGTTCTTCGAAGACATGACAAAAGACTATTACTTAACAATCCTGAGTGAATGATAGCAGTTTTCCAAACTCTTCCACCAATGCTCAACCGGCCTTCACTACCAGAAGTCTCTTCGAAGACTAACAATTCAGAAAGAAATGCAGAGCTAAACACAACAGCTTACACAAATTTGTTACTTTTTTTCTCCTGAAGTGCTTCACACACTGTTAAATAAACAAATTAAGAGATAAGCATATTGCAAAAGCTGTTATGTTGAAATGGAGGTTTTCATGTCTTTCCAAGTTTGTTCTTTCTACTTGACACTGAGTCTTTTCCCAGACATGTTCAGAAAACAAGACGACCTAATGTTCTTTTTTATGACTTAAACCCAGGATTTTTTAGGATTTCTGGTAAGATATATATTACATGGCTGACTAAAGTAGCAGCAGGGTTCACAGTTTTATTGTTTCAGAGGAACAATACATTTTATGGCTGATTATTGGGAACCCAGACTTTTAACTCAGTTGAAAGAGAGTTTTGCTCTTCTGAAAACTTAAGATATATACTAAGATATACTGGTTTGCTTGGAAGGAGAGAAGAAAAATGTCCTTGTGTTCTGCTCTCTATACAGTATTTAGGTAGCACTGCAAAGAGGCACAAACATTGAAGGACATAACAGAGAGCTGTGGAGTTTGGAGAATGCTGTCCACAAGATAATAAATTAAAGGCTGTCTCAGAATTCTACAATACCCTTTCAATACACACACATTTGAGAAGACATTTCATACTATCTTTACTAAATGCTGGAATCACTGAAAATGAAACCACTTTCCACTTTTCCTGTGTCCTATTCAAAAATCATATTAGACCTGTTCTGCTCTTTAAAGGCACTAATTTATTGTAACATAAAACGTAAAAAAATATCCATTACATGTCCAAAACTAGAAACTTTTTTTTACAGCAGACTCAGATACATACCTTGTGCTGATAATTGATAATGATTTAAGTGCATTTGTTAGCCAGGAGTCTGTCAGAGCTTCAATCTCTGCTCTTAATTGCAACCATGCATCTCTTTTAGCGGGACCCAGGAGCCCTTTTATGTAAAAAAAGTGAAAAAAAAAATTAAATTCTGTATTAGATGGAATGTAATAGGGTTTATGGTTATTGTTTCTACTTTAAATTTCACTACAACTTGAAAAAGTATCAAAGAGAAAATCAGTTGTCTTCAATGATCAGTATATGTTTGGTTTTACAAGTACTTCAATTTATCAGGCAATGACAGATACTATTTCAGACTAGTTAGCTTTTTTATATATTCAGGCTGTTTTACTACATTTCAAAGTATACCTTTCAGAAACATATTTTTTAAACCAGGTCCTCCCTCATATATTACTCTCAAATTATCAGAGGCACTGACAAGGAGATCCATGCCATTGGGATCATAGGTGAAGATGGTCACAAAAGAAGATACTTTAGAATAAACTGGCCTTTGCAATGTCTGCTTATGTTTAAAACTGCCCTTATTATGACTCTGCACACAGGCGTGAACCTCAGGTTACACATACGGGAATATATTTGTTTGCCGATGGCTTGCTCATCCGGTCCTATTGTAGTTGGCTCCTTTTACAGCATTTACAGCCTGAAGTGGCTGCACATCTTATGTTCTCATATCTCAGTTAGTCCTTAAAAATGAGTCCTCAAAATCTCTTTCTGGATATAAATTGCCAGATATTCAAAAATACCCAGCCTATGGAATCTGAGACATGAATTCATTGGAACCAAGCTATTTTAAATGTCCTGGAAGAGCAGGGAAATAGGCTTGCTGACCTTTAGCATCTCCCTTCTCTTTCAAACCCTATGTTCCCAACAAGTGGTGATGTCTGTCTTCAAAAGTCAAAACTGAAGCAACCTAAAAATATATGGATTAATCTTGCCTTCAGATGCCTTCTAGCAGCTCTTTTGAAATTAAAAGACACATATGTGCTAAGAAGATTATTAAAAAGGCTAAGAAGTGGAAGATAAATGAAGAAACTTTCCCGCTAAGGATGGCTTCTATTTCAGATGCAGGATATGTGGGAGACAATGAAAACCTTAATCCAGTGCACCACACATCAGCACTCTGCCTTGCAATGCTTTGTTGGTCTCAGTGTGTTACCCCATGCTGTGCTCTTGGACTTGTGCTCTTACCAGTGTTAAAGGCTTTATGAAATGCAGCAGCTTCAGAATCTCAGGTACATTAGGAGATATAAGAAAACCCAGTAAATGTTTGGTTAACACTGTTTCAACGATTATTAATGTATAAAAACTCTATTCACAACACCAATGAAGGGCAAGGCAGGGCAAATGAAAATCAGCCCTCTACTACCACCACCCTTTGGTCCTATTGCTTCCTGAAGAAAAGGGAAGACTGAACTGCTAAGAGTGAAAATACATGACTGCAGCAATTATTGAGGCTTCTAAGTACTCCCTGTTCTCACAGTCACTTCTTGAGGGGGTCATGTGGCACATTCCCCTGTTCAGAAGAGGGCTAGCTGTTCCTGCAAGTCACATAGGACTCTCCAGAAGAGATTTTTTTGGCTCTGCTGCTTGATTACCTACAACCTGCTGGTGCAGACATGACTGAGTCCATGAATTAAAATAGTAACAGCAAAACTCTTGTCACAAGTGAGATTTGGACTTATTGGAGACAAAACTGTGTAAGTTACAGAGTCAACAAAAGGGGTTATTGGCATGGCAGTGATAGAATTTTCTTGCATCCACTGGTGAAAACAGACTAACAGGTACCCAGCAGAGAGTTTAGGAAACAGTGTTGTTACCAGACAGATCATTAAAATGTAGGATGGAAATGGACATCCACAACCAATTTGCGCTGTGGAAACTATACAATATCCTTCCTAGAACAACAGCGGATCTGATGCAGAACAAGTGGTTCAACCAATCAGTAAGGTAAGAATAGCTGGGTCTGAGGAAAGGAGGAAAATGGGCTCTGTGGAAGCTAAATGGAAGCTTGGTTGGTTTTCCCAACTGTGTTTCTCCTGCACAACAGCAGGTGGCTTTGCCATTACGGCCACTAGCTTTCAACAGCCCATGGTCCAGTCACATCACTCTCCATTCCCTCTGTGGCTTCCCAGGCTCCTTCCCTGGGTGAGAGTTCACCACCATGCAGCTTAGACTGACCAGCACTTGAAGTTGTTTTTGACAACTGAAACTCACCTCCTATGTTGTTCTTGTAAGTATTATACAACTCTTTTACTCTTCTGTAACGGAAAGCCAGCTTCCTCATCCAGTCAACCCCTCCTCTTACACCTGTTGGCAGACAAAGGTTTGCACTACTTGCAGCTGCATGGAAGCCATCAGTTGCAAAACTGTAGGTACTGCAAACACCCAAAATACAGTAAAAATAAATACAATGTATTCCTGTGAATGCTCAAATTATTTAATGTTTTAAAAAAAAGAAAAAAAAAAAAAAAAAAGGCTGTATCTTACCTTAGGTCTTGTCCATTATCATCAGAAGAAACATCATCTATATGAACTTGATCGCATTCCTGCCAGAAAGAAAGGAATGCAAACCCAAATGACAATTTTGTCTTGTAAGAGAGTGCAATCACCATTCCTGGAAGGGTCCAAAAGACGTGTGGATGTGGCACTTGTGTATATGGTTTAGTGGTGAGCACGGTGGGCTGGGCTAATGGTTGGATTAGGTGGTGTTAGGGGTCTTTTCCAACCCGAATGATTGTGTGCTCACCACAGGCTTAGTACAGATGAAGAAATGACCGGTGCAGGACACTGACTGCACCAGAAGATGGCAGCCTGTGCACACCCACAGCTTCCTATCGCCATCAACATCTTCAAAACAGTATAACCTTCAACTCCCACAGAGTCTAAATTACTAGTTAAAATAGATCTTTAGAAAAGCAATATGCAATTTTGGTGTGATTCTGGGGAGGAAAATTATTTTAATTGTAAAGCCACAAAAATTGCAAGTCTCATTTATAGTCTCCCTAGTATACCAATACTTGAAAATCATATAAACCTTGTTTTCCCACTCCCAAAAGCAATTGATGCTGAACCACAACAGGCATAAAACTTATGTTAAGTAGTTTGGACACTTATCAGGTTCTTCTATTAATTTATGTGAGTGCCTTTGGCTGAAAAATCATATAATTAGCAGTCCTACAGAACTTGATTATTTCCTGGCTTTGGAAAGGATGGGAGAAACTCGAGGGAGCTGAGGTACATTGGAAAAATGAATTCCCCTCCAAGACGGTTTTATAATGAGACAGCTATCAAATATCCTTATCTGCACAGTGGTTACAGCACAAAGATAAGAAATTGTGGGGAAAGCAAAAGTAAATATATTAAGTCAAGCCATCATGCATCATGTAACTATTTTCTGTAGTTGCTTGAACTAACATCTTAATCCAAAGACACACCTGGAATTCAGTGCCTACTTAAGTCAGCACTTGATTCAGGCTCTCTGTGACATGCAGGAGCATAAAGTTCTAAGTTTCCAATCTTTCTCTCATAACCGTGCTAAATTGTACAGATGAAGAATAAATCTGAACAGAGGAGTGATCTCCAAACGTATAAACCACAAGTTCCTAGAGTGTGAATTTGGGGAATTGCTATTTTATCTTCCTGCTATGTTTGCTTTGCAATGAAAAAAAAAGCAACAGAAACTTAACAGACTTTTACTCTCATAAAGTAAGTTGTTTAAAAAAATGGCAATTTTATATTAAAATTACATACAATTTAATTTTCGAATACATAATTTCATTGCACCATATAAGCAATCATAATTTAAAATACTGTGTCAAAGCTAAAAGAATGAGTTTCCAAGCTCTGCTCGTGTGGCTTAATCCATTAAGACAGGATAATAGAACTGTGTTCAAAGAACAGAAATGAAGCATTCTTCCCCTCACTGGAGAAATAAATTTTTTTAGTTCTGTCTAAGGAGGTTATCTTGAGCTGTAGAATATTTTGAAGAATCTACTTTTGGATGTAAATAGCAGATGAAGAGAGAAAGTAAAGGGGGAGTGGCAGCTGAAATAAAAGATTAATTTCTTTATCCTTTTTCATTATTTACACTCCAGAAAAAAATGCAACTATGCTTCACCCAGTGTAGGGCAGGAACTCAAAAACCAGACAAAAATCCCTACTGGGAAAAATTCTGACTCTATATTTTGCAATATCTGGGCAATATCTGGCTTCCTAATCCCCTTCGCAGAATTTCCTGGAACTGGTGAAAGTGTTAAGTTAAAAAATTTGAAAATCATTCCTGTGGATTTGAAGGTGTACTAATTAAATGGAAGGCACACAAAAGCCTTGATGAATAAGGAGTGTCTCCTGCTGTTTGGGTTTTGTTAAGCCTTTCAGCTACATTGTTCCAGCCTTGAAGATTCTAGGTAACTGTTTTGCTGATAATTTCATTATTAAGTTACATGTGAGTGGGTGGCAAAGGCTCAGCTGTTTACTTTTATTTTTTTGTCTCACAGTTGGTTCATTGTGATTCTGTGATTGACTCCAGGAACAGGATGAGGGGACCAGGCAGTTTTCTGATTACTCACCCCCTTGTCCCTGCAAGAAGGTTCTTAATATAGGAGTTATGATATATGTTATATAGGAGATCAAACCCAACAGCACTCTCCAGCTTCCTCCTTTTCCCCCTTCCTCTTCTCCTCTGGATCTGTGGGTCACCTCCTCTCTACATGCTGGCATTATACATTTGCTGACCACCAAACAAGCTCATGTGCCCATCACTCCTTGTTTTCTTTTACTTTGTTTTCTTGTTTACTTATCTATTTCAACTAAAACATTTACCTTTCACATGGTGTGGAAAAAACTTCCCATAAAAAAAGAAAAAACTGTGTGAGCGGATTTGAGATAGTTCTCTACTTTTCTCAAAAGAAACAGGAAGCTGACGGCACAACACTACATCTGAGTTTGCTTTTAAATGACACCAAGCAATTACGGGAAAGAATGAAAGAGAGCAAGCTCTCTGTCACTTTAAATATTAAGGTAAAATACTCTCCACATCAGCTACAGTACTGGTTAAGCTCAGGTCACAGTCACTCACTGTCAGTGCAATGTCAAAACTAAGAAACATAAAAATACATTTCCTAATAGAGCGAATATGGAAAAGGAACCTAGGTATAATATCTAACTTTTGCTTGAAGCAATACTGATTTAAATTGTATCTGAGTGCAGTCAATTCTTTGCAGCAATTTTTAGAGCCTGAATATTTGGGAGTACAGAATCAACAAATCATCCATAAAACTTATCATCCTGGAATGGACAGTAATTTCATCATCCAGTAAAAACACCGCCTTACCATGCTGAACACAAAACTGTTATTAATGAGGGGATATTCAGCACTATACTTTCTCATGCTTTACAGAAAACCTTTTTTATTATATATGCTTCCGTCTCTGTTAAAACTAGTTTTACCTGCCTCCCAAATTCTGAGACCTAAATCCTATTTTTTTACCTCTCATTTCTATTTATAATGAGGAAAAAAAAAAAAAAGACAAAATCTCCTTTAAAATACGGTAGGATAACGATAAAAATGACAGTATAATTCACTTTGTTTGAAATGAATACTCTTTTTTTTCTTCATTGACCTGAGAGTGGAGTGGAATAATGGAGTTGGAAGATTCATGTCTGAATTACTACTTGCAATTTGCAGAAATTGGTTTTTTGGTGTGCATAATAGGCCTTACCAACATTTCCAAATGCTGTCTTAAAATTAACTGAGATATGAAGAAAATTTTATTCCTTACCTGGTTGAAAACAGAATGCCTTAGTTTGGCTGTTATTACAAAACTGAGTCCCATCTCTAAATGTTATTTAGGCACGTGAACTTTCTAGAGCACCAGGCTCCTATTTTCATGGCAAAACACCAACTGCTCTCCCAAGCGATACTTCTCGAGCTAACTAAAATTTATACCCTGAGAATGCAATAGCTGGAGAACAGCCTAGCCTGAAATAAAAGTGCAGCTTGGCTGATTAGAAAATGGGTTACTGGGTCAGCAGGGAATGTCTCAGCACATTGGAATTTCTGTACCCGCAGTCCTTGCAGTGAGACAGATTTGCATAGAGGAAGGAAAACTTTATTTTTGTATGTGATAACTTCAATAACTTGGTTATTGTTACTAGAACCTGCTATGCGGTGTTTGTAACTGAGAAAGACAGGCAAAAAAAGAAAGTTTAGACGACGTAGTGACTGGAGTAAATATCACAGGAGTACAGGTTCAGTAGTACACTACACTTGTCATGTCCACAGCCACGAGGTTTACTGTGGGCTGAAGATGAAAGCAAGGCAGAAGGTATGGGACCTGAGGGCTCACCACTAAAAAAAAGAGACATGATGAAAAGATAAGCAACCTATCTGCCTAGTGAATAAAGGCCTATCTCACTTCCTCCAGCGAGAACTGAAGGTCTCGTGTCTTGTTGGCCATGATCATCAGCAGCTCAGCACTCATTTCCACTCCCCTCAGAGAGGACAGAGAGAGGAAGACAGAGAAAGAGAGATGGGGAGAGGAGGGGAGATGAGGGAGAGACCCCAAGTCAGACTCTGGGAATTCTCAGAATTCATTATTACATTCATCATGCAGATGCACTGTAATATTCAGTAATGGCCATGTGCTCTGCAAACAGATTTAAACAGGCAGGTTTACTCATCAGCTTATTAAAAGGTGTATCTTCATACATTGGCACTGTATCTTATTTGCTAAGAAGATAGAAAACTGCTGGTCTTCTCACACATGCTGGAATGTATGTGTACAACTCATTTCAGTACATGAACTTTGGAATTTTGGTAATTTTGTAAGAGAATGTTGGTTTTGAGACCAAGATGAATTCTGGGCCATAAAATTCTTAACTTCTTATAGAAATTGTGATTATTAAATACATATATAAATTGCTTTTAATCAAATCAAACTGATTGATTTATGAGACTCTCTGAGACAGCCCCTAAGTAGTATTTTTTGATTTATCTAAAACTGGGAACTCTTCAAGCTCTGGAACGAACTGGTGTATGAGTTTTCGGATGGGGTATTAAAACCATCCTATGAAGAGTAGCCAAAATATAATGATCCACCTATGACAGCTGAACTTGTGATCTACAGAGGAAATAAAAAATGAGAGAAAGGAATGAAGTTTCAATGGCCATAAGCAAGAATAAAGAGGTATGGAACGAGAGCAAAGCTCCATTTTGCTGAATTCTTCCACCTGAACTCAGCACAACATTGAAGAACAGATTCTACAGAATGGCCTAAAGTTCATTCATGCCAGATAAAATCTGAACATGCAGGGGCAAAGGTCTGGTCAAAAGAAATTTAAAAAATGCTTTGAAAAATTTGTTTGGAATCTCTTCCCAGTACGGAGCACCAGGACACATTCACTGAATGTACTTGCATTGTCAAGAGATGACTCACTAGGACTGCAATAAAACACATACTGGGAAAGGCATGTCCAGGGCTTTACTTTCTTAGCTTTCTGCTGCTGCAAGGATGAAGTGCAGTTCAGGTGTGGGGTGAAGCAGATTCCAGTTTCCTGACTTAATAAGAGCTAAGAATAGCTCTGGAGGTCTGCAAGGGATGATGAAGACAACCACAGACTGGTACCTTCTGCTTTTCTTACTGCCTACTTGATGAAGGAACAAAAGACAAAATCAACATCCCAGTGGATAGAAAAATTTCATTTATCTTTATTTCTTCTATTCACTCACCAGAGACCTTTCTCTGGGATTCTAAACAAAACCTCAAAGTATTTCAGCTCCCATTCACGGCAAGTATCTGTCCATGGAGGGAAGTCTGGGATGTACTCTCAGTAAGAAAATAACTGTTTTAGACCAGCAGAAGGTCTGAAAAGCCCCTAGGTTAATTGATAAACTGCTTCTCACCCCACCTCTTGACACACATGATTGTAGGCTGTCACTGTCCATGTTAAGAAATCCGGACTCTCAGAGTGAAATAAAAAGCCTGTGAAGCCCAGCTGACAAGCCTGCTTCCCAGACCACTGTCCCTGCAAGAGTCCATCCATGTGCTTCTGGCAGGTGAGCTGCCTACAGAGGGCACTCCCTAATAAGAGGTCTCTCCCTTTTCTGACCAATTTCCAAATTATATTCCTTGGGTATATTGCGACAATACGTGTGGGTGTCTGGTTACCTTGGGAAGAGACATCACTGATCAGGACAGCTATCACAGTCCCACCTCTCTGATGCTGCATCCTTTGAGGTAAATGAACAATATCCTACATTTGAACAAGTAACAGGGGCCTGTGGCCAACAGGCTACTCAGCTAGGTCAAGAGAAGAACAGTCTCTTCTGGTCAGTTGAGGGCACCCACTAAAAGCAAATGAATATAGAGAACTCCAAGAGAAGAATGTGAGGCATGTGTGTTCCCATTGAGGAGATGGCAGCAGACAGCTTTACATATGTGGAAACCAAAGAGATGGCTACGAGACAAAGAATGGAATGGGTAGTTTGCAGTTTTCTCTCTCACTGAGTTTCACGGAAGGACTCTGATGCCACAGGAAGTCAGCGCCACCTGGCTAACCTCTCTCTGATTAAAGCATGTCAAACCCAAACACTACATAGGCAGAAAATGCCACATACAATAAACACTAATGCACAGCAAAGCCACTAAGTTAAAAACCAGGAATACCGGTGCGAACATTCCTTTGATTCTTACCTCTAAATCATTAAAAAATAAATGTGTGTCTGCAAGATTAAAAATCATTTCTTCCATTCGCAGTCCAAGGGTCACTGCCATGGGTGGATCCTTAAAAAACAAAAAACAAGGTTAACTAATTACACACGTCTAAGTCATATTAGAATTACTTTAAAAACTGCTGTATACAAAGTGTTTTGAAACATTAACACTGTAAGAAATTTCTCTGAAATCCTTTAAGTATTAAGCTATTTTAATACAATGCTATAAGAAGAGACTGCTGAACCTCTGTTTGTGAGAACATTCAGGGAGCTGTGGATGTTGAAAAATCAAATTTTTTAAAAGTTGAGAAATTTGCAACTTGGCTGAACTGACAGGGAAAAAACCAGGTGGCCATAGACATATACATAAATATAAACATAAACAAGTGTAGAGAAGATCGGAAACACTGAAGGCACTTTTCATAAAAGATGTACGTAGGAACATACATTCCTGAGGAAAGCATATGAAAGTTTGTTGTTTGCTACACATCATCCCTCCATTGCTGATGAAACACAGGAACCCTGTCCCTGCGTAAGATTCATTCAAAATGTTGCATTTGTTCGTAGGTCATCTTTCACACTATCAAATTGCTCTGCCTCAGCAAGACACCACAAATCTACCAATCTGCAATAACACTGAGAGCATTAAGCGTACAGTAAAGGCAAGGTAATTAATTTAACTTTCCTAAGTTTGCTAGGAGAGAGGTAAAGCAGATTTGTGTTACCTTACATTTGGTTCAGAATAACAGTCTCTGATGCTTTGCTGATACCTGGTACCTAGTTCGATTACTGCCTCAATCACCTGCCTCAGCTTGAGGGTTCTGTTAACTTTTTTATGCCTAACGTACTGCAGTGGACTTTTAATACACATGTGGTCCTCTTCTCACCAAAATATAAAAAAAATACATATTTCATCATTTAAACTCTGATTGACACTAGCAAGTTTTCAGAAATCCCTTCTTAAATACCTTGAGGTTTAAAGTCTAAAAGTTTACCAGCATGTAGCAACAAAATCTCACAAAACCTCAAATGATCATTTGTCAGCATTAGAATCAAAGGCTTCCCAAGCAGGATCAGACACTCACTACTCCAGGGCTTTGCAATGACAGAATAAAAGATGGTTTCTGCACTCAAGCACTTAATAACTAATGGTAAAATCTGAAACACTAACATTTTGACTCTTGCTCATGAAAAAGCCATACTTGAAGGGAAGAATAGTGTTCCAGAAGTTGTAATGATCCAAAGTTAGACCCAATTCTCTGGCAGTGAAAGGAAATATTTTTATGTTGACCCTTGAACAGGTCTAGACTACCTTTCAGAAGCAAAAAACAAATGCAGTGCCCAGGCACAGAACTTCATCCATTCTGTCTTCTGTAGTAATGTTCACTGGATTTGAAAGTCGCATGGCTGAAGGCAGCGCCGAGTGCAAAGGTCAGTTTTCCAAGAGGATGATTAGAGAATATCATTAACAGATGAGCAAAACTCATGTTAGGCACTTGGAACACAAATCACCAAAATGCCCTTGACTCAGGAGATTCCTCATCAAGCCATAATGCTTTTATCAAAATGTCATCACATATAAACACGTGTTTGTCTCTTCTTTCTTTTGCATTTCTTTTGTGTGCACAGTATAATTTATAAAAAATTAGAATTTTTTTTCTCCCTAGATACAATATAACAGAGAGTATTTGCAATATGCTTTTTTACCTCAATCCTAAGAACACTAAGGCATGTGCATAATTTTATGCACAGGTGGTAACTCATTATTATTTATGTAAGTTATTCACTGGAGTGCTTCCAAAACTGGAATCTCAGACCTTTAATTCTAAGTCTCTTTTTACCCCTTCCTTGGTAGAAGCAGACTTGAATGCAGAAATTTCCTATAGTGTTTTCCATTATAATCCAATTTGTTTTTACAGAAACTACCAACTATGTATGACAATTTCCTGCCTTGCCTAGTATAGTTGAAAGATGTAAATGTGACAAAGCTCATACGATTTTCTTAGTAATAGTAGTTTTGTAACAAATTATGCCTGACTATTACTATTAAAATTATATTTCCTACATTCTTGCTTTGACAAAGGCATGAGAAGGATATTGCTAGGTACTGTATATAAAATAAAATAAAGCAAAGCAAAGCAAAGGGAATTAATTTCAGCTTAGCATAGTATCACTATGGGACCTCCCCATAACTTCTGCTAGGGAGAGTTGCTGGAATTGAATTTTCAAGATATGAACAATTCTTCCCTTAATAAATTGGCCAAAACTTTGCACTGAAACTGTTCAACAGGAATTAAACATCATGTTCCATCCAGCTCTTGCCATGTTAAGTTCTTTCCTTCACATACAAAAAACGACAAGAAAGCAGATTTGTCAAGGTCTTGTGGTTTTTAGTGTTTGCACAATATGGAGGAACATGACAATCATCGTTTTACTGTCTTTCAGCCTGAAGCAGAAGTTACAGACTGATTCAAGTGGCACAAAGGACTGAGTGTTGAAAAGAAAGCAAGAAACTTGCAGCTGATACAGATTTTAGCATAGCAAATTGAAAAACTTAGTAAGAGGCAGACAACTTCTGGCAAAATTGTATTTTGTGCTACTCTGCACAAGCACATACAATAGAGGAAAAAATGATTAAAAAACCCCCAAAAACCTGGAAGTTTTCCCCAGATAATTCACAGAACAAAGAACAACTCTTTGGCCCGCAGAGGTATGATGTTAGCCAGATATCATTAACGTGCAGAAGAATGAGGACCAGCTACAACACTTCTGTACACCTAAATACAAATTACTTTAGTTACGTTAGGATGAAGGCACTAAACTGGAGCCAGACTGTCTGTCTGTGGACTTCTGTACCAGACTGGTCCATCCATTGGAATGACTCCTGGAAGACTAGATAAAAACATTCCAGGAGAACCAATACTTCAATGTTTTGACCAAGAGGAGAGTAACTGGAATAAAGCCCCAAAAGCTCAGTGCCCATTAGTGGGAGAAATCTATTTAATACTGCCTTGGAATGTCAGGTTTCAGCATATGTTCAAAATTATTTCATTTCTTGGGAAAAAACTGAAAACACCAAAGCAACTTTAATAAAACTTCAGAAAACAAAGAGATAAATAGACTGTCAGGTAGATTCATTGTGACAGGAATTTGCATGCATGAAGCCTTAAAAATAAGCAAGAAAACAAGCAAAATTTCAGGTAGTGATTTTCAATGGGTGGCTGTCCTGAACAAACTTAAAACAAAACTGACCTCAGAAAAAAAGCGGAAATGCTCAAGCTAAGTACTAATATTTTCACTTAAAGACACTTCCTAATATTAGGTAGGAATCTCAGATTTAAGTTCAGCACTCTCTCTCTCAAAGGGGACACTTGTCCCAAGAGAGATTCGTGTGGGTGGCAATGGAGGAAGAGAACAAATCTCTTCTTAATAACCGTAGCTGGTGGCTGACAAAGGAAAACTCACGTACTCCATAGGGAGTCTCTGTTCCACGCTCTCTAGAAGGCAGTAGGAAAATCAACTCAGAGGTCTCAGACAAGGAGGGAGTGAATGGAGAGGACAACTGGAGGTGATGAGAGATACACTATTAATACAGGCGGACAAGAGAATATTTATGAGTGAATTTGGGAATGTTAATGCTGACAAAGTTTTTCTGTTTAATGGCCAGACAAGCAGATAGTGAGCAGTAAAAAGCTTCTGAGCCCTTTCCAGAGATGTGCACAAGGTTAATGAGGCTTCCCTGAAAACTTTCTGTCATTCACAGTGTTATAAAAATTGGCAAAATATGAATCATAAAGTGTGGATTTGTTTTGATTTTTCCACTTGGAAATCACATTCTCCCTCTTCTAAGCTCACAAAGGAATTGTACTCTTTTTTTAAACAGTTGCACCTTGAATCACAGCATTTATCTGGGAATTCTTGCTCTCTGGATTGACCTGGGAAAAATGAATGAAATATAAATGCTTGGAGCTAGACAAAACTCCAGCTTAATTATCCCTCAACCAGCAAGAATAACTGGAATGCAATGGAACAAAGAATACACTCTGTTCACAGGGAATAAGAATGTACCTCATAAACATTTAAGAGATGATGACATCTGCTAACATGTGTCCTGTCACATCAACAAATGCTCACTTAAGAGCTCAGCATTGTAGAAAACCATATCTGTCAACTGGTGCTCAGCTGCAAAAACCGTCATCATCCACACAAGTCATAATGTAACAGCTCCAATGCCAGTATTGGCAATTTGCTGCTGCAGTAAGGAATTAAAAATAGAAGCGTACTGGTTTTATGAAGTACAAAGCAGATGAGCAAGTGAGCTGAAAAATGAGAGGTGATCTTACTGCTGAGAGGCAGCACAGCTTCCCTGACACAGCTGTAGTGCAGTTTTTATTCTCTTTCTAAGTTAGGCCAATAAAATAACCAACACACCAAAAGCCAGAGGGAAACAGCCACAGGTAGAAAACAGCAAGGCATGGAATATTCTTCTGGTAAAACTTTATATTTTAAATGTAGAAATGATACTCTGGCCAACCTCTGGCCAAATCTCTCCCAATTCAGTTGGGTTTAAAGCTATACTCTATTGGTGCCCAGAAAAGCAGCAGCAATTTGCCCCCTTTTTAAATGAGATACTTACAGCTGCATCCTTCAGCAAATCACTAATTTTAACATGGTTATTATAAAATTTTGACATCAAATAATTATCATACCATGCAAAATGCTGAACAAGTATATACGAAAGAGAGTGTCCATTCTCAGCTTCATAAATCCTCAGGCATAACTCAGAAATCTGCTGTTCTCTTGACAAATACACAACCTGAAACTTGCCTACTGGATCCAGGCCTTCCAAATAATCTCTGCCAATGAAAGCGCTCATTGCCTAAGGAGATGCTGGTTTGACTTTCCCTTTTCTCTTCTACTCCAACCACTTGTTAAACTGTAGAAATCTTTTGAAAGAGTATCTTTCCAGATACAGCAGCAGCTCTCAAGTGCTCCTGCACTCACATGTGGATCCCTAGCCAGGCCATAATATGCTGCACCTCCTCTCACTGCACCCCTGTGCAGCCTGAACTGCAGCAGAATAGAGAGATTAAAAGACTAATTTCTGATTTTTTTTTCACCTGGTACTGAAAGAAGCAGGAAAATGGAAGTTTGCATGTCAATGAGTAGGTGGGAAAGAACTGAAGGTGAATATCCTTGCCGGCCGGCATATTCCCACTAGCTCTAAATTCAGCACCTCACTCCTTCTAAGCATGAAATGAGGACACTTGGTACAAGAAGTTGCCTTCCCTTAGAGCAATGTTTGCATTAAAAACACACTATTGTCACTCAGAAAATTGAAATACTGGAGAAGGGAAAAATTCTGCTTGTCCTGAAAGGGTTTTTTTTGGTGTGATTTCTCTTTTTTTGAGTAACCTGATTATGTTATACAAAATAAGCTCATGAAATATATGTGGAAGAATATGGTGTGCATGGCTGAGCATCTTGGGACATAGATGCCTCTACTTTTTAAAATCAGGTAGCAAATCACCACAGATAAATAATTTAGTATCACCACTATTTTACACTACCCTGTTTCTTTTTCCATTGTTAGGCAACAATTTTATACCACCTTTCCAAGATAAACAGCTCTCTCAATAATTTTCAAAGACCTGTGCGCTAACAAGACTTCTGCTGACAACCTCACAATTCGCTCATAACAACCCCATTCTCATTACAATCCAATCTTAAGTCTGGATCAAGACCTTGTATACAGACGGAAATCATGTGCAGAAAAAATAAGGACCACATGTGCTAAGCATGTCATGTACCAGAGACTGAGTGAAGTCTGTGGAATCTTTCCCTTCTTCTATTTCTAACCTCTTGGGCACTTAGGCTCAGACACATCCCACCTTAAATTTAGACAACACTACAATTACATGCAAAAGCTACAATTCTATGTAAATATGTCAATAGCAGCCACTGAAGGAAGGAAAAAGCCTGCTACTTTTATTCTACAGGGTCTGGAAATGAACACCTTTCCCTACTTGTGTGGATGCCACCTATCAGCACCAAAAAAACCCCAAAAACAAACCAAACAAAGAAACTCAAACAAAACCTAACCAAACAAACAAAAACCCCAAATCCCTCAAAACACTACTAAAATAAAACAACAAAAAAACCAAAACAAGGATTTTCCGTTAAGAATTCCATAATTCTGCACCTTTTGCATCATAGATGTCCATGACATTTGTTCATTGATGTTGATCTCAGCAGTATAACTACATAAATTTCACTAACCCTTGAGATACTTTTGGTTTACGTAAGACTTTATCTGCTGTCTGTTAATATGCCATTACTAATATACCAAGAGGAATTACATTTCTGTTGCTGTTTCCAAGACATTTTTCAAAGTTATCCACAGATGTTTTGTGAGCTACAAAATGTGCTCTGATTTTCAAAACTATGTGTTACAGTTGGTTTAGGAAACATCCTAAGGACACAATCAAAAAAGGATGAAAGGAATGACTTTATCAGTGGGACAATTTAGCAAGTCCTGTGGTAGTCTGTGGGCTACTCTCAAAGTGATACAAAAGTTCATGTGCAGCTAGGTTTCTCTCTTGTTTTGATAACTATTAGTTGGAAATGGTTCTGGCAAAGTCACTGTTGTTACAATGCCTGAAAAACAGCAGAAGAGGATTTTTTGACACAGTACTGAAATGTGCACGGATTTGGCACTGTGAAGCTGCAAAGCAAGGAAGGCTGTTTCTTACAAGACATGAGTTACTATCCCTATCTTAGCATTCCAGAAATTCAGATTTTGCATTTGGCCTGTGACTTTTCCCACTAACTTTCTTTTTTAATAGCCACAGAAGGTTGATCTCGTGGAAGACTGGCCCATCTCTGGTTATAATCCACAGGTTCTGTCTTTGGACATTTCTAACTCACTGGTAGGGGAGGGGGTTGTGAAAAGCATTTCCGTAACGTACTGTTTCTTGCATCCTTTTCTCAAGCATCTGATTCTGGCTGGAATAAAGATGCTGAAAACATGCTAAACAAGCCCCTTATCCGACACAGTATGGACATGGTTATGTTCTTAAAAAGAAATACCTTTGCATTAATTTCACTTCAATAGAACAGCACAGAGAAAAGTATATATATATACATACTAACATCTCCCTTGTCCATTTTCCTCCTTCCACATATTTGCTTTGACTTTTTCTTTTATCCAGGCCTTTAGCTCTACCTCTCCCACCAGTCTGCTCCTGTTGCTACACACCAGACCCTTCTCACCTTGTCCAAGCAGCCATTCCCTGGACTCCCAGCACCAGTCCAGTGGGGCTTCCAGAGCTCCTGCAGTCTGCTACTGCCTCTCTTTGCCTCCCTCACTCTTCTTCCTGCTCTCCCACTCATTGCTCTGTGACCTGAACTCCTTTTGGACTCATCAAAGGGGAGAGGATGCTTAAAACTATTTGGGAGAGGGTTTCACTCCCCAGCATTACTCAGCCCAGAGCCAGCCAAAGGAACCAAAAATTCAGTAAAAAAGGTGGGGAGTCAAAGAACAACATCTGCAGCTGGCATTGAAATAAGTCAGACTCTTACTCATCCTATTTCCGGTAAATCTCCCGGTAAATTCACTCACCAGCCCAGTCTCTTATTTCTTCCTCTACTCTTCCAGATACCGTCAGTTATTTCCATTTGTGCACTTCATCTATTATCTCCCTGCAATGTCTCTTCCAACACACATCAGCAACCCCATCCTTGTTCCTCTATAAATTCTCCTCTCATTCGCAGCATCTGCTTCAGCCCTGCCTCGTACTGTGCTTAGGGTCTGTGTCTCCTTTCTCTCCTTGACGTCTTCATATTAACCCTCTGGAAACGGGGTACACTTTACCTCTAACTTCACCCAAGCCATAAAGAACACAGAGGTGAAAAACACGTATGTAGTCAGGCCAGACAGCTGCAGTGAATTGACACAAAGATCACAGCTCACATACCTTGCCATACTTCTGTGCATACGATCCTGTAAGCAGCGAATGAAAAACTATGATTGTTTCATCCAAATCCCAAACAAATACACGCTGAAAACAGAATTGGGGAAAATATTATTGAACAAATAACATCACAGTCCCACCACCACACCACCCAGGGAGGCTAAAAGTCAACTGAGTCTTAAAAGGTTAACCAAGTACTTATTAACGGAGCAGGTTTTCTCTGAAAATCAGCAATAACAGTGTGTCATGCATGGCAAAAAGTCAAAAGGCAGTAACTTTTTAACCCTTCAGCTATTTCTTACTAGTTCTCCAAAAAGCTTATTTTTACTGCATTGTAACAGAGATTTCAAAAACATGATGGGGGTCAGACATAATTGTAAAGCATAAACAGTACTTTCAGATACTTCTCTGTGAGTCTTATAGATTCAAGATTCTTTATTTTTACTGCATAATTAAAATCTTGGGTAAAAGTGCTCTATGCCACTGCCATATAGAATTTGAATAATACTGTAGGATAAAACAGATTATTTTAACTCAATTCCATTTATTCAATTTCATATATTTTCATTTTCACTGGTAAATAATTAAAAAAAAAAAAAAAGACCAACCAAAAGAAACCCCAAAATGTAGGAAGTTAGTTTCTTCACTGGAAAAATTAAATCCTTTGAAAAGCAAAACAATGTAAGTTTCTGTACAAAAGCAATAGCATTTACGTACAGCTCCTAGCCCTGCAGCTGACCCTGCTCCCCCAGCTGGGGCTGTGTGGCCAGCCAAGTCCCAGCAACAATTTTGTCTTCTGCTGTACCCAGGGCTGTTCAGTGAAGGCAGAGCAGTGGGGCAGCCCAGGCCTGCTGGCTCTGGTGGCAGTGGGAGACACAGGGCACTGGCAGGCAGCACAGCACGTCCCTAGGGCCAGAGCTGGAGTGTTACACACACACACAGGCACTCTGCTTCCTCCTCCTGCTCCTGCCGCCACAAGGCACTGCACGGCTGGCACAGGAGTGACACGACTATAATTACTCTGTTGCTAAGAGGTCACCTGGGCTTGAAATTGTCATCTCATAGATTAGGAAGATGTATTTCTTCGCTAAGGCACTGATCTTTGCACATACTTAAGCACAGCCATAACCTCACTGAGGTAAGCTGCCTCATTGATATCCACTGATACAACATACAAGCACAATCACAAATAGGCGCCTAAATATCCAAAAGGCTATGGCCAGAGGATCCTGCATATTTACACTAAATACGTATTCCATAAATACATGTAATTTAGCTGAGCGATATACTTGAGATTTCCTATTCAAAAAACTACAAGAAAATGTGACAATTTTGACTACAGATTTGCGGTTCTATTGCATGAGAAACTGTCAGGCACATAATCTAAGAGCTAAAAAACACAAGGCTGAAACACACTTACCCTTCTGCTGAAGTTTGTCATGCAGAACAGTGAAGTCTCACTGTACATGTATGTTAAAACAGCTACTAATCTCTGTTACATTCAGTTAGTAAGACTGAGTCCACGATGTCTTCTAAAACGCTTCAAGCTATTTTCACAGCTGCAGTATTCAGAATTTACACTTCATCAGAGGAAACCTCTGCATCAATGTTCATCAATTACCACAGACATACCTCCAAGTCACTGTCAGGAGGGGGTGATGGATTATTCTTCCGCCCTCTACCCCGAGACTTTGACCCAGAACTCCTACATGTTCTCTCATCAAGATCTTTGATTGGCGTGGAGGGGCTCTGCACTGTGTCAAACTCCCCTGTAAAGTCAACCATTCATGTCAAAATTAGTGCTGTATTTTTAAATAATTAAATTTTTTTTGAAAGTTCAACATGTCAGTATGCAAACTCCATGACAAGAGACATGTAAAAAACTTGTATAAAAAGAATGATAATGTGGCTTGTCTTATGTTGATGGAATCAGCAGATGCCACATACACTTTTGACTTTACCAATGAAACACTATAAACCTTAGCAGAATAAATGAAAGATTAAAATGACACATAAGCATGTGCATACACACAAAAACACACAAGCCCATGCAAAATATCCATATATCCAAGGAAGATATATTTTATAAGTCATACTAATGGTTTCTCAAAACATGAACTGCTTTTTAATTAAAGTAGTTAATTTCCCATGTTTTCAGTTCAGCTAGACTTATTTCCAAGTCCTGCTTTACTTTTACCAGAACACACTTTGGCACTCATCCATGCCCCAGAACAGCCAGGCAGCTTCCAGCTTCATCTCCTCCCCTTATGTCACCTGCACTTTAGTAAAGTTCACTTTTTTCCTTCACCTTACCTCAGCTCATAAATTGCCAGAGGAAAAGTCTTAATATTAAATGCAATATTACAGTTAGTATCTGAAAGAGGACGAAGTTGTACTTGCTGTGTTCTGATCGTCTTTCTCTAAGTATGAGGCATTGTGGGCTGTCACAGAGAGGTGCTGGAAGGGTCTTCGATCCGGTATGGCAGAGCTGGTCTTAACCACACTCAAGCCTATCCCTGACTTACCCATTTAATCTGTTTTCCTTCTGATCGTAACAAAAGGCTTTAGAGGTGATCTCAAACCAGTAGCTGTGTAAGACAGACTGACAGGAGCAGGTATCTCCTGGGAGGATGGTGTGGAACTTCTCTTTACAAATTACCTTAATGCAACAGCTCAATAATTGGAAAATATAATTTTCATCATAACACAGTGACCTTTCAAAACCTCTAGAAATAAATGCAGTTTGGCTAGGTTCCCAAGCGCTAAATGACAAAAACAACACCTCCTTTGTCATTTATCCCATTAATAATGATTTGATTTTTCTCCACTAAAGGGGGAAAGGGTACAGGTTTGATCTGACATCTACTACAGATTTTGATTCAAGGGAGTCCTTGAGTTGCCTGTAATTGAGCATTTCTGGGCCATTGGTAATATTTGTTAAAAGTGCTCATGATGGCACAGCTACAGAATAAATTAACACTTGGTATAAACATTTCCCAAAAATCATCTATGATGCATCTGATTTTGAGCTGAAATCTGATTTTTTTTTTCATTTTTATTAAAGAGAATCACCGAGTGTTCAGCAGATGAAGGAGATTGATTTTTCTGCTCTGTTCTGAACTTGCAGAAAAAAGCGGAAAAATGTGTAGTTTTGGGTCCCCAAGTAGAAGGGAGATATTGTCCAACTGGAGTCAGTCCAGGTGAGGGTCACCACGACAGTTAAGGAGGCTGAGCATGTGGTAAAAGAGGCTAAGTGACTTTTAATAGAGGTATGCAGAGAAAGGACAAGACACACAGACAGAAATCCCTACAGAATGGAGAGAGAGAGAGTTCTTGTTGACTGATCAGTTCTATTCCCAGCATGGTGTTGATGTCAGCAAGGTCACTGCAGGCAGTGAAGCAATCAATAAGTATCACATTATCTTAGCTCTTTCCCCATAAGAACAGCAAAGTGTACTTTGGTAATGCACAAATGTACAAGAAGCATCCAAATTAGAAGCCTTGTGCAGCAGAAACCTACAAAGGCTTTCAAAGAAGTTCTGTGTGGGCAAGAGTTCTGTACAAAAATAAAGTCTCCTAGATTTTCTTGATGGAGTGGAAAAAATGTCCCAAACTCAACTCCCAGAAACAAAAAGGCAAAAAACTAAGTAAGTGAAGATGAATTCTTACATTCTTACCGTAACAGTCTTCTTACTTATAACATTTCAACACATTACAAGAAAATCAAAACTCATTTCTGCAGTAATATACTAAAACATCTGTTCTCAATGACTATGCTTATTCCAATCTACCAAAAATAAAATATATTCAAAAAAAAAATCCCTGTTCTAAATCTGCTCTGAAAGTACCTAACAACTGAAATAAATAACTCCAATTTCCATGTAGCATTAGCCATTACCAGGTGCTCCAGGCTTCTGCTTGGGCCAATGCTGTACATGATTGCATAATTATCTATTAATCACTACTGTAACTAATCACTGTTCCTTGTAAAATCTATATATTTAAAGCCAACTTTATTTCATTACGTTAATCTCTAAATCAGAATGAGCAGCTGTCTCTTATTTGAATGCAAGGTATGCATCTATTTTAGAACTGCAGAAGTCAGTAGTGCTTGTTTTTTAAACAACTGTAGGCTTAATTGCTTGATTTGCTTTTTACCAACAGCAGTCAAAAGCAGAAACTGCACTTTTCTTATCCTCTGTTTGCTTTAGAAATGAGGTCAATGCCGATAAAATGAAAACTTGTTAAAAATTCAGCTCTGTAACACAAAAGAATGCAAGAAATTCTAGTACCAAAGAGTATTGAAAACGTTACCGTCATGAAGAGGTCCTACTGCAGCTCATATTAGACAGAAATTTTTATTACAATGTTTGAAATTTTTTTAGCTTTTTCAATACTCAACACATGCCTAATTAATATGCCTCACAGCCTCTTCCCACCAGGACTATGAGCAGCATCAGTGATCCAGGAAAACAGGAGGAAAATGCTAAAAGCAGAAAATGGAATGACAGCTTTATCACAGATGTTCTTACACATACTCATACACTTGTCCAATATGAAAACTTTCATGCTGTGGACACCTTGCAGCAGCTCCATTTAGAGGACAGGGAATTACAGCACCCTGTTACAAAGAGAGGTGGTCTTTCATATCCAGGGCATTGTCTCCCACCTCTAGTTTGATGATGTGAACATCCCCTCCTCCTTTTCAAAGCACAGCTCTGACTTAAGCAGGAGAAAAGAGTTTGTGCAGCCTAAATATATAAATTTAATGCCATCTCCCAGAGAAGCTGCAAACGGTGACTTCATTGTAAGTACCAAACTAAACTTTGCTGCATCCCAGTAAGGGAATGGGAGCTAACATCCTATGGTGATTCACCTCCCCTACCCCTACCTGATATATGACAGCAAGGTGCCCTCACATGAAGCTTTTTTCCAGGCCTATACCCTCTGCTAGAGTTTTACTTGCCCTAAATTAAATGTACGCATGTATTCATCAAATATACTCAAGTGTGCTTATCTCCTGAGAGCCCACCTCCCAGTCCATCTGAGTTATCCCTATTCGACATGAAGTGCCCTAGGAGATACCTATTTGCCTCACAAATACTCTCTGGCAACAAGTGTATTTCAAAAAATCTTAATAAAAGGCAGGCACGATGCAAGCTCAGAAGAGAAGTCCCTGCTTTAAGGAGCTGAGCATGACACAGATGTGGAATGGATGAATTTCTGAGCCCCTTCATGCTTTCCTCATGGGTTGACTTTTGTCACGTACTCTTACCAGACAGAGCAGCCAGCAGACAGCTTCAACATCACAAACCTGCTTTTTTTCCTGACTTGTAGTGTGTTATTGCTTGCCATGAATAGCAGAAAGAGTAAAGTCTATTTCAATTTTCATCTCATTTTCTTTACACAGTCAATAAATAAAACTGTAGCTGGCATTAGCACTTGATCTGATCGGGCTTTATTATAAAAATGAGAAATCCTATATGTGTGAAGAGTACTAGAGGCTTTGATTAGATATTTGAATTAAGAGCTATTGGAGATGCCAGAAGAACGAAGTGCCTTGCTGTGTTTAGTCTTAGGTTTTAGTTGGAGTAAGTCTGTTAAGAACTTGTTTGACAGCAAGTGAACAGAGTGCTAAAGATCTGCAGTATGATCTACGATATCTGAAATGATCTCCAAGACACTGCCCCTCACCAGTGGAAATTTATTTTTACAGTGACACAGAAGGGCACAGGCATGTCATGCATTCACAAAGTGGGCGTTTCACTCTCAGCAGAGGGTCGCATGATCACTGCAACACTTCACAGAAATAAGGAGCAGATGGGGGTGGATTTGTTAAGTTCAGATGCACAACCTACTTAACAAGAGAACAAGTTCATATGCTTAAACAATCCACTACCAAGAAAAATCTTTACTGTTTCACAGATGTGAAGCCTTCAGTACTTTTCCTACCCGTTCAAACCACTTATGATTCCTTTATTTTTGCCAATTCTATTCAATACTAATGGTACTTGTAATATATGATACATTTACACAGCATTTCTAGGAAACACAGGTACCTAGAACACAGGGGAGACACAGCATGGGAAACTGTCCGATTTTCTCAAATAAGAATATGAAGGAATAACAAAGCAGCAAGTAAAAGTACAAAGGACATGCACAGTTAATAACTTGCAACCTGTGAGTACACTCCATAATCTTTTAAAAATTCTTTATATATGATTTGTGTCTGTCATAGATATCCTTCACCTGTTGAAATTTCACTTGATTTCACATTACCTGTAGGTTCTTCCTAAATTTGCATTCTGAGACTACTGAATAACATTACACTTTTCATCAAGAATCATAGGAATGTGTATCTCCCCATTGCCATTCCATACCATACCCATATCCATACCATACTCCACCCCAAACACACAAACACAACACATGCACACTGCTCCACTTTAAAAATCAGCCTGAGGAAAACATCTCTGTAGGAAAAAATTCAACTAATATAATTAAAATTCCAGTATTTTTAGCAAATTTAAGCAGTTTATCCCATGCGTGAGTCCTTGCTTTTCTACACAGTTACCTTTCCTTGGTACAAATTCATTACAATAATACCTTAGTCTTTGTACTGGATTTTTCAGTAAGATGGTGCAGTTGTTAGGAAGATTTATGCAATAAGCTGATTTTGTGACTAAAGCATAAAGTCCTCCCCTATTCAGAGCCTAATCCAAAAGCCAGTCTGTTAGTCTTTTAAGAAATGCTCACAGTCTGTGGGCAAGGCAGACACTGCCCATGCTGGCTGAGTGAAGCCAGTGCCCCTGAAAGAGACTGAAGAGCACTAAAGAAAATGCAGAACTGCCACTACCCTCCAGGGGTGTCCTATGAATACAAGAAACAGGCTGCTGTGCTGTGGTGGCTGTGCACAAGAGGGCAGGGCTGGGCAGGCAAAGGGAGCCTCCTCATGTCTCTTTATAATGCTGTTCTTGCAAATCTGACTACCTCAATACAATTTTTTTTTATGGTGTTAATAACCAATTTGTCTATTCTTGGTTACTTAAATTAGCGAATTAGCAAGCCTGGCTTGTACATATTTGAATAAAGCCCATGTGCTCTTGCTAGCATGGCTGGGGTATGATTAAATAAAAAATGCTATCTTGTTTTAAATCCTTTACAGCAATTTAAAGCAATTTATTTACAGCAATACTTTAGAATGTGTAGGTGGAAGCAGGAATGCTCCACTGTGAGACAGTGATACTGATAACCATCTCAGTCTGCAAAAAGCTTTATTCAATTAGCAAACAAACTGGACAGGTTTCCTAACTAAACAGTAAAAAAAGCTTATTTTGGGTGGTTTACATGGTAAAGTTTTCTGAAAGGCTTGAGCTTAAAATATCAATATTCAAACAAGCCACCCAATCAATGCAAGCTAGATATGGAAATCTTGTGCTTATACAAGAAGAGAATAAAAAACAAAAATTGCTTTCACCTGAATGTAGATCTGTACCTGGTTGACTAGTCAAGCCAGGGAGAGAGTCCTGTAACTGATAGGTTGACGATGATGAAGTGCCATCAGCCGTGTTGTTTGAGGTCATATATGCACCATATGTTGATGCTGAGTAATACTGTGCATACTGATTTTGGCCAAAAGCTGTGTATGATGGATAATCCTGAAACAGCAGATGCAGCAGAGCACTCAATTAAGTACAGTAATGAGTGAATTTTTTCCCATTAAATATTTCTAAGTATACAATCATATGATTTTTACTAGTGTTTTGAAGTCTTGGTTTAACTTTTTTTTTTTAAATTTAATAATATTTAGTGGTTTTTAATTTAAAGATACATACTAAAAGACTACAGGGAAGCTGCTGGAATATTTAAGTGCTAAAATATGTAACTAGGCTTCCAGTAGGATTTTGATCATTGTCCACAGAAAATAGCATTGAACCACAGTGAGTCTCATTCAACATAACAGATCTAAATTAAAATAACATGTTATCACTGGAGTTACATAAGTCCTTTTGTAACTGGCAAATAAAAATGGTAATGTTCATACCTGTTGTGAACTACTGAAGTTTGTAGAATTTGAAACAGAATTGTTTGAATAAATAGTGGACGATGGTGTAAAACTAGAACCTAAAATTAAAAAACACAATTAACTGTAAGAACTTGTTTGTCAATCAAAACAAAATTCTAATTAGAATTTTCCATGTTAAGATGTAGATTAATCAGAAGGAAAAAACTTTTATTTTCCGTTAGAAGTATGAAATATTGTAATGAAGCTTTAAAAGAAATGAAATGCTACTTCCACGCATACAGGCATACATTCCTCTTCACACCATGCAAGGAAGATATCAGCAGTAACTCATCTCACCGATTTAGATAGCATTTTTCAGTTTATTGAAGTCTCACCTCTCCTCAAATACTGTTTTTCTCTTTTGACTTCATTTCTAACACCTTAGTGTTATGTTTGAGAAATAAAAAGCTTTTCAATAGGCTACATCCGGGTGTTTTTAATCCATCTGTAATGAGGCATGTCCTTGTTTTCAACATAAATCAGATGATTCACATTGCAGTTCGTAACATGCAGAAGATTAATCATTGTATAAGAAGCTTAAAAATTATCCAAATACAACAGGTTATTGATGACCAGAGGGTAATAAATGAATTATTAACGAATAGTAAATGAAAGAATAAATATCATCAGTTAAGGAGAAGTTCTAAAAAATGACATTAATTCAAAGAGAAACAAGTATCAAATTATGTCATACTCAGAAACATGAAAACAAGGAAAAGAGACTTGTATTTGTTAGTAAATACAGTGAATGCTTCCAGTCCTGCCACGTGATTTCACTCCACTACAAACTCCAAAAAGAAGGTGCAAATAGAGACTGCATTCCATGATCAGATCTAAAGCAACAGATGATCAAAATGAAGGCACATACGCTTATTAGTACTGGAAAGAAATACTTAGCTTTAAATTTTAGAGGCAGCTACTCACCTGGCATCTGGTAAGAGTAGGGTGTTTGGCCTGGCTGTGGGGTGGAAAACCCTGGGCTGTAACTGAGGCACCCGCTCTGCAGGGGAGATTGGGTCTGCGAGAGCCCACTTTCCGTCTTGATGCCTGGCAACATTACACCCAAATCTGTATAAGAAATTAATTTTCAACTGATTCTTTAAAATATTTTGTTACAGTTGGGAAAACAAAAGAGAAAGCAAAAAAACATTCCACTCGGCATTACTTTTAGTTCTACGTAAAGTGAAGTAATAAGTGGTCAAATACCGTAAGTGGGTAAGCTGTAGGGCTGTCCTGTCTGTGAGTAGGCTGTATAGACCGCTGGTTGCTGCATTCCTGAATACTGGGTTTGTCCGGCATAGGCAGACATTGTTTGAGCTGCTGGTGTAGAAAGAATGTGTGGATAGGGCCTAAATATCAGGAAAAATAGCATTACTGTGGCAACAAATACTTTGTATGTTGATTCAAGCAATAAAGTAAAGAAAAAGGTTTAAAGATGTCCAAAGGCAGTTCATTATTCTGCCAACTGCTCCTCTTCTGGGATTTATTCCATCCCCCACTGAAATAAGCTGAAAAACACTCTGTCCCACATTCCCCAAGGCACAGTGAATATTTTATGCTGTCCCACCATTATTTAATTCTTAAGCTACTGTGTCCACTTTCAGGTGGGCTGTGCCCCTGCTGCATGTCTTTATATGGATTTAAGCTCTCTCAGCCAAGATCAGAATGCTTCCATTAGAAAAGCCCCCATGCTTTTTTAATCCAGTGGAGGGAAACTTGGACTACAAGGATAAAGGAAGCACAGAGGTGAATGCTGAAGCTAGTACATTATGTCATCTGTGTAGGTTCTGCTTCAACAGACATGTAGCCTCTAGCTTCAATGGGAGATGGATCCTACCCATTGAGAGCAGCACAAAAAATACTGACAGCAGTACTTTGGTAACCAGATGGGCTTTAAATGTTCGGAAAATATGGGCTAAGGAAATAGAATGGAAATAAAAAAGGTCTTTTATTTATGAATACTGAGGTTTTATAGAGAGATTGAATAAAATCAAGTTAAAAATTTTTGCCCTCCAGAGTTGCAAAAATATACAAAGAAACATTTTTCTTGGATTGTTTTGTAAGTCAAATAAGACTTTATGGACCAAGAGTTGAATAAACACACTCTGCAGAATTACACTAACTGAAACCTGGCCATTAAAAGCCATGACTAACTTTCAGATTCTGATTTTTTAAAAATTTTTTTCTTTCTAATTAATTCAGTACAGTTGGCAGCATTTACTATCAGAAAAGGATTACTCATTAATTTAGATGCCAAATAATTGTAACAGTAAATAAAAAATTATATTTAACCTTGTAATGTACTTGGCCAAAAGTATCTAATATAGTTTGCCAAAACCTGGTTTAAGTGGAAAGAGAGGTCTTACTTCAGGCACCTACTTTCTGTATTAATAAATTTTGGCTACCATCACGCAAATGCAAATTTGTTAAAAAAAACTCGAAAGAGCCTAATTGGCTCTTAAATCTTTAGATTTTATGTTTTCTCTGTATCAAATACGTGGAAACAAAGAGATGGCACACCGGAATCAAGAACCCTTATGCACAACACCGATCATAGGACAAGCAAACTGATAGACTGCCAGCTGCAGCAGTTTCATACTACATCTTTGGCATTTCTTCCTAAAGTTCCCACTCCTGGATTCGTGTGATTGCCCAAGAGTCAGCTCCCCCAGCCCCCTCCCCCCACCCNTTCAACTCCCCCCACCCCCAAAAAAATGTGTGAAGAAATTTTCGATTTCTAACAACATCCCTTGGCTTAAAAATAGTAAGATTAAAAGCTAATCCAATTTATTTGATTTTTAAATCTTATGATATCGGAGAGGGACAAGGAAAGGGTGGTTCATGATTGTGGAATGTTTGGAAGCATTTGGCAATGCTGGCCATGGAAGGGTCAGGGACAGAGTTACCCCCCAGTATGCAACTTGTGCATGCAATTGTGATTTCTATATATAAACTGACTTTTTCAAAATATATCTGTATATATTGCCCGCATATGCTGTTAATATGCTGATGTCTGAGAATGCAATAGTCTGATTATTTTACTTCTGTTGTGTGTTGATATTAAAGGGTGTTTCTTGTGCAGCAATACTGCACAAAGCAGGATCTTACTCTGCAGATACACGAGGAAAAAAGTTGGAGAGGGAGCCAGTACCAGAGTCAGTACTGTGGCTTAAGAATTTTCCCTTTTCTCTGTTTCTCCTGCTGAACACTTGTTTGCAACAAACCACAAAACCGCTCAGAGCCAAGGTCTATAAAAGACTAGAAGAGCTGCAGACACTAACTTGGAGGGATATATCTGTGGAGAGTACTGGTGCGCTGATCTGGGACTGTAGCCACTACTTGTTATTACTGCAAAACAGAAAACAAGAGTACAGCAGTTAGAAACACCATGAGACCTACACAGCCAAACAGTATAAACTACTGCAGCAACATTAACAGAGAAGACTGTTGAAATGGACAGCTTTTCAAGGAAGCAGATGTCACCTGAACTGCAACATCTTAATGCAAATATTAAAAAACTCCCAAATCATTAATTGCTGTGCAGAACTCTTTAGTTAGCACAGGTGTGTCACGCTTTCTCAACATGACTGACACGTTTCTGTGTAAACTGCAGAGGCATGTATTTCATACATCATCTGTGATCCACACACTGTCGATCTTTCAAATTTGCAAACGGGTAGTTAAAAAGAATCTTGTGATTTAACATATGGTATTTCATGGGATTGAAATAATGTACACATACCATTATAGTCTCACATTAACAAGTTCAATTTTAATACTGGATAGGAAAAACATGTTTTATACGGTTGTGACTAATTTTAGCTAGCTTAGGTGATGGAAGATACTGGATTGAGCACTAGAAAGCAACTACCATTCTTTAGAAACAGGCCAATTAGAATATATCCCCTAACAACAGCATTTTTACTTTAAAGGCTGAATAAACAGTCCAGTTCAGTAGCCATCCAAATGTGTATATCTATACTATTCACAGCTGCATTCTTCCAAGAAATCCAACAGAACAATAGTCATAACCCATTAAAATTTCATCCAGAAGCAGTGCTCACACTGGATTAATTCCAAGTGTTTGGAAGTTTCCCTTTCCTTTAGCCATCTGTCTTGACTAAGACAGATGTATTCCAAATATATGTACTCTAAAGTGTTGAACCAATCCCTTCAGAGCAAATCCATACTGGGCAAACATACAGAGTGTCTTTATTAGGCCATCTGCTGTTCATTCACTTTTCAAAAGATTAAAGTAGTACACAATGAAGCACTGGAATTTCTTTAGTCTAATCAATCATAGTTGTACTTCAAAGTGTACCCTCTTCCTGAGTTATTCGTAATGGTAGTAGAAATGAACATTCAGAATTTTACAAGTGACAAATAGGTTTAGGTTCCTAACTATTTTATGAAACATGATATATTTCTACATCCAGCCCTAATTAACGTCTCTCAGATCTATTGCTTTGAACATATGCAGAACTTCATATTTTTAAAGATAGTTTAAATGCATTTAGAATGTGTAGGACTTAAAAGGAAAGTAGAAGTACAGTGGAAGAAAAACAATTAACTTCTTTTTAAAATGTGCAGTTAAGTATGGCTTGAAAGTACAGAAGAATTGGATAATAACTTTTGAAACATGTGCCATTAGATTTCATAAAAGAGTTGATGTCTGAAAAGATATTGAGGGAATGGCCTGTGATGGAAATCTGCTAAATTTCATTTTGTGTGGATATTGGTTTCGAGGGTTTTTTTGAGAATGCCTTTCTGTGGTTTAAGCTCAACCCACAGAGCAATCTGCTATATGTGCAGGCAGCTATTCCCAGAGTCAGACAAACCTATAGCTGTTTCTATCAACATAACTGGTCCACAGAACTCTAAGGAATGCTCTTGGTTATTCAAGGCTCGATGAGTAATTAGTCTTCCCTGTTGTAGCTCTGTGACCTTTCTAAAGACAAGCAATAGCAGCAGAGTGACCTTGGTGGTTCTCAGGGCAAGGAACTTTCGTGATCCATTATCGGCTGATCAGATCATTTTTGCCATACTGCTTCACTTTTTGTCTGATCATTCGCTGGATGAGAGCTCACTTAAATAACCAATTTGGTTAAAGCACATTTACCATGCTACCCCACCTTATGGAAACTACAAAAAAATTAATTCCTATTCATTTAAATTACTAGAGCTATCGAAACCTAATAATTTTCAGCAAAAAACTGTCCTGTCTCCTTTATGACTCTTTCTGCATATAACTTACTTTTAAAATTCAGACAAGAAAATAAAGTACTTTTGGAACATGTTTGGTTTTAAATTTCCTTGTTTTTTTCCCCAATTTTCCCTGATGATACTACTAGTTGTAAGAAAGAGAAAGAGGCAAGACTAAAAAATCTTATCTTTCCACTGTTTCTCTGTAGCTTGTTCCTGCAATTTGTGCACTACACTTAACACTGTGAGATGTTTGAGAAACACAGGGTGTAAGGCCTACCAAAAGAGAACATTATGACCACACCTGTATCTCACAGATGAAAGTGCTAATTCTAAGGGTTATCAAACTTTAACAGCTTTAGCTGCTGGATAGCCTCCTAACTTCTCCCTTCTCTGAGGACTGTTGGCAGGGGAGGAGATGGTGAAGGCAGGTTGCTGTGGGTTTTGTAACTGTGGCACTTTATACAGCCACTTAAATGAGTGGGGGCTAAATGCTCTTTTGTGTTGCTTATGTTAAAAAAAAAATCAAATTTGTTTATTCTCCAAAAAACTCAAATATTCCTAAGACTTCACTACTTGAATTTACCAAAGGAATGCCCTTCAGGGCAGGTATAAGGCCTTTGATCTCTCCAGTCCCCATTAACACTGTTTCACAGAAGGGACAAGCTGACAGCCAGCTCTTTACCAGTTACTCTCTTAGTTCAACTGGCCAAGGTGGTTGTGGAGGATTTAAATTACCATTAACTGTCTTAATAGCATGTGCAAGGTTCAGTATACTACTATGGGCCGGACTTTTGTATTTTTTCATTACACACCTGGAAAATCCTGTGCAAAAAGTTTAGGTTAAAAGGACCTCATTTAAATAATATCACAGTATCTATTCACAAGGGAACCAAATGTAGGTTACACAGCAGTGACATTCCCTAACTTTACCTTTACAGCCTTCAGAAAATATTTTCCACATCTATAAACTGTATTCTACATCCTGTGTGTAATAAATACTAAGTAAAAACAACGAGAACATCAAACACCTCTCTCTCCACCCCACTGAAATGATAAAACAGTTCTCAAATGAATCCACTATTGTAAGCAACATATACACGATATTACAGTACAGCAGCTGCAACAAATTCAAAGTGCATGAAAATCTCAGTTCAGGGCTGTGCACCTCTCCCAGCCCTGTGAATGCTCACCCCAGTGGGAGTGGGCTGCAGAATCACAGAGCTGCAAACTGAGTACACTTAAACCAATTACCAGCTGTTCTTCTTTGAAGAAAAAGGAGGAGGCAGGGGGTGCGAAACGTGACTCTTCACCTGGCTAACCCAGGTCCAGAGGCATAGGCTCTCCCAGGGGCAGCTCTGCAGCACAGAGGGAACTGGAGCCCTGAGCATGAGCTGCAACACATGGGCTGCAGCCCTGAACAGGACTTGCCCGATTCCAGCGGCCAGGAAAAGGCCAGTAGGGGAACTGCCACTCTGAATGGAAGAGATCTACGTGCTTTACCTCTTCAGCTTTTCAACCAACAGCTCACGGAATCACAGTTTTCTGTGAAGTCTGATCTGTCTCTCCTGCCCTACACCTCACACAATCTGTCTGACCATCACTTACAGCTGGTCATCAGGGACAGAGATGGCTACCTTACACCCCACAGGGCTTGTTGAGCTTTCTGCTCAGCTCCAGGACAGGTCATGTGTTTTGACTGTCCTTGGAGCATAGACACGAATTTTAATGGGTAGAGTGTTTGAAGGAGAGGATTTCTGCATGGCAGACTCTCAAATGGATCTCAGCACCAGGAATTCTTTTTTCACCCATGTCTCATTTAATAAAATACTTAGTAACAAACATAAATCCTTCCCTACTCAACAAAGGACATTTGAGTGATTCTAACCTATGCTAGTACAAGACAGAGTAGGTAATAGTGACTTATGTGTTGAGGCATCCTCATGAAGTGAGGGCACAGGTGCTCTAAGACCTGCAGGGAAGTGCTGGCATCATCATGTCGTCATAGTTGAGAGTAACACACATATGTTCCTCATTTTTAGGAAACAACAAACTGTTCAGTGTTGGGCTTTGTTATGCATTTTTTCAGTTGCTGGTGGCTCATTTGAAAGGACATTTGTCTACTACTCAGCATTTACTATCTTTGGCAGCCCACTAAAGTTCCCAACTAACCAGTTAGGTTAAAAACTCAGAGAAATCCTGGTTTTGCTGAGTTTTTACTGCTCTCTAGCGCTTCTCCCACAAAACTAGAGTTAACCAAACTGATCTGGGAGTACAAGTAAAAGGCAAGAGTGAAAGTAGTGTATTCAATCTTTATGAAAGGCTGAGTGCGTTATCAGGGCAGCTCTGTGTCTCGCTCTGATGATGAAGACTGCACGTCACCCAGACAGGCAGACTATTGATCTCCCACTGAGAACGACTGTGCTCATTTAATGCTTGAGGTTGTGCACTAAACCGGGAATCAGGTTCATATTTCTTTTGAGTATGCAGGTGGCTAACAGGCAAAAAAGGATTATGCAAAGCTCAAATTCCCTTTTTTTTTTTCTTTTTTTGCGAGGCACCAACTCTCTACATATCCAAGGTGTAGAGATCTCAAGGCTTCTTTTGAAGTCAGTGGAAGCTGACGGGTGATTGGCACCCGGGGAAATTAAGCTGTTACTTGGTTATCTAAACCTGAGCTGAAGGCTGCAATTCTTGGCACTCCAATGTTGCCTTAGCTATGGAATAGAACTCAGATGCCTTAAATATATGGCAGAAGCTGATAAAAATTCACCAACAATGAAAAAATCCTATGCAAAGTTGGATATTTTATGATTTGTAATCATTACTAATAAAATTTTAGCATTGAGTAAAAACAGAGCAAAAAAGAAAAGCTAAATTTTAGCCCAGACTATTTAATTTTTTATTGAACTTTCTAGCCTTCAAGTTGAGGTTCCTTTCAGTATAATTATAATGAGGACAATGTTTTCATTTTTTCTAATCAGAAATAGTAAATGCTTGATTTAAATCTCATAAAATACTTTTTCTTCAGGCATTAAATTAGTTATAAATAATTTTCTGAATAATCAACTTTTGGGTTTAACTGATGGCTAAAAGAAAATTCCAAACACATACACCCAACTAAAAAAAAAAATAATTACACAAAAACATTGTGATTTCCAAAATATTTTTAATAGGGCTTGTCTGCTTAAATCTACCAAAGTAATTGTAGCATCAGCGTGGAGTAGTGATTTGTGGCTTCGGTGATATTTCAGTCAGGCCATTACTGAACTGGTATTTCCAGATGCAAAACTTATTCTCCCTCCTCTCCTTGTCAATATTATTATTAGCAGGATTCAACTTAATGGTTGGAAGCCAGATTATCTGTACTTTTCCACAGTTCATCACATTTTAATAATTTATAGGGATCTACTTAAACTGCTGATCATCTGAATTTTTTAAGAAGTAATTGAAGCCTAAGATTATTTAAAGTAAAACTATTTTCTTGGAAAGAAAGTAGCTCATCCCAATGGAAAGAAAGTAGCATGGCAATCTGGTCAGTGTTTAAACTAAAACACTGCTAACATGAGTAAAAGCATTAGCACTGAGGTATAAGTCTTAAGATTTTAAACTGTTGAAATTAGCATGGCTGTTACAAATACAATCCCTTCTTTTTCTAATATCATACAAGACTAATGCTGAGAAAAAAGATCTACAGTACCATAATAACAGCATTACTTGGAGGCTTTTGCATACAGCAGTGGTATTACGCATCATTAAAGCTTCTTTAAGATCACACCTCGTGTAAATTGCTGAGTTGCATTTACAAAAGCGAAAAAACTATTATTATTTATATTATTACTATTATTAGGTATAAAATACTGTAATATTTTATAGTAGCTTTGTAAAGATTGCTTCCATGCAAATGTTCATTAGTGAAGGTTATTAAATGATGCATTAGTGTGAATCTAACAAAACATCTTATTATGGCTTTACCTGACCCAGTAAAAGTGTCAAGGGATCCATCTCCAGTTGTTGTTGTTGTTTCACTGTTGTTCATGGGTTCTGTTTTGACTGCAAGAAGAGACACTACATAGAAGAATAAGTAGACATGAGATTTTACTTCTATATTTGTACTGGAGTCCTCATGCCAGTCTCACTAATGGTAGTCCAGCTCCAACAAGCACACGTGCAACAGCTTCAACCTTCACTCTAGCACCACACTGAGACAATCAGCAGGAATCTGACTGGAATGTCCAGGCATCCACACAGCTCTTTATCTGTGCATTCATCTAGCTATTTGTTTTAGCAACTGGAATATCTTCTGGGGAGATTTCAACCTAAATCTAATTGATTCTAACAATGCCCTAAGAGTAGCACAGAGGAAGGAAACACTAGCTGTCAAGGGATGTAGCACATAACAAAAATAGTTTTGCCTGACAAGTAAAGCAATTATAATATGGTTTCATGCTCATACAGAAGCAAATTACTTTCACAGTGCCAGCATGTTGCCTTTCCCTTTCCCCTTTTACAGAGTCTGTGGGGGCCTTTTTGAGCTAGGTCACCAGCAAGCAGTTTTCCACAACTAAAGAGAGAAGTTTGAAAGAAAAAAAGCCAAAGAACAAGAGCAGGTCAGAAATAACAGCAATGACAAATCAGCTTCTTACTCAGAGGTTACAAAACAATTTGGTCTACTCCGAACTCAAATTATTTCTTAGGGATCATCATGCAGTCTTACCATCCAAGCTGTAACTGAAAGCACAAAAAGCACCACAGAGGCAATACAGATTTTATAGTTTAATTTGTTGCCTGGACAGAACATTTGGCATGGACTTTCGTAATGGAATTTAGGAACCACCCATCCAATTGATGTGGTCAGAAACAGCAGGAGAGAATACACTGCAGCTCCTATTAGCTGTCTGACTGGCAAATGTGGAAGCCTGCACATATTAATACAATTTCTTTGTGAAGGTCAGCTAGGGTTGGGCATGGACATTCATCACATGCTTATGGATGTCACAAGAGCAGTCGGTACCCAGGGGCACTGAGTGAAGAGGCAATGAAGACCTGCACAGGCAACTACCACAGTTGTATGCCAGGTATCCAAATTCCGAGGGCACAGCCTCGGATTTGTGAAGAAGCCTTTGCTGCAACAGCCATCCTGGCAGAGCCCCCCTGCAGGTCTATGATATGCCAAGGAAAGGAGTTCTTTGCCAGCTGGTTACCTGACGCCTCTGAGGGGCCTCAGCTAAGCTGACTAAAGCTCTCATCTGTCAACATCACTGCATCCATGTTTGACTTCACTGGCAACAGTACGGTAAACGGGGGAATTTCATGTTCTGAGCTGGCAGTGTATTTAAAAACTGTGGCTCAGATTCAAGTCACCTAAATCAAGTGCATAAAAGGTGCCTGCTAGTCTCCCTTTATGTTTATCTGAGACAGAGAGGTACTTCCAGAGGCTGATTCAGCCCAAGTATGGCCTGAGCTGCCCTCAAGTTTGCTGTGCCTCCAACAGCACACAGAGGAAAAGGCAGTGGATGAGCTAAATAAAAGATTTGGTTTCCTCATGGGAAAAATGTCCAGAAAAACACCTACAGACCAATTTTGCTATTCCTTCCCATGTCTGTGAGTGCAGTGCGCTGCTCATCGGGACTTGCACAGCTACCAGTAAAGCTGCCTGTGATGAGCCCTGCGTGAGTTACCTCTCCTACAAAATCGCATCCCATTTCCAGTCACACTGCCTAATGGATCTTATATCAAGAAGTCATATGGGATGCTGCTGATGTCTACAACTGTACGAGTGACCCATGCTGAATTCAAAGGGACACCTGTTTGGATCAAGCAGGAGAAATTGGGATGCATTTGTCTCTGTGACTGGTAGAGTGCCCTGCAGCATTACCGGTGCACCAGTGCCAAGCAAACCAAGTAGCACCTTCTGGTTTAAGTTACACGGTTGTATCTTTCCATTTACTGTCTGAGATTAAAAAAAATTAGAATGTGTGTCTTCTGAATGTAGACTTCTTTTCATTATTGTTTCTCTTTCATGAAACTACCCTGCCCAAATAGTCTCCCTGCAAACAGCAGGATATTAATTCAATATGCAATCATCAAGGAAGAATTTTAGCCACATTTTTTCAAGCTGTTGAGCACTCTTTCTCATTTTGCTAGCTACTATCTTTTCATATGAAAAAAAAAAAAAAAAGCTGTGGCAAAAATTACCCAAAATGAAAAAAAGTAATTTTTACTAGTAATCAGTCATTCCCATTTCCACAATAATTTGAGAAGGATATTATTTTATTTTCATGAGATCAATAAAACACATATCAAGAAAAAGTTCAAGGGTCATTTGTGACAAAATGATAGCCTCCACTAAACATCTCAGTTATGTGGAACACGTATTGTTGCCTGAAGTATCAAAAGTATCTAAATTAATTTATTTGCTGATTACTACACACAGATGCCTCTACGTACTTCTGCAAAGTCTGGGGATCTACCTACCTGAAAAAAAGTAGTTTTTAATACCTTTATCTCTTTCTGTTCAAGAAGGTATTTCACTATTGTCCACAGTGAACTAAAAATGTTCAGTGTTGCACCCAGGAATTCAGTATGGGCTTAGCTGTTACATTTAACAAAAACTTCAGTCGTGAATGGAAATGTTTACTTTAGAATTGTGTCTAGTTCTGGTTAATGCCAGCTGCAGTGCACTGCCATCAGCACAAATAGACATCATCTTTTTTCTTTCCCTGTCAAGCAAAGAATCGAAAACAAAAGAAACTCTCTCCTGTACTTAACTTGAGGAAAAACATTACATTGGCACTGAGTTTTGTTGAAAAATACTCATAGGGAATGTTTTTAAATGTGCTTGATTTTAAACAGTTCTACTTCTTTGCATTCAGATTTTACAACAGTAAGGAATTCATCAAGGTCCTTCCTCAGTGTAGCTAGAGATTTTGACTATTAGCTATTTTTCTTTATGTTGTATGTCATTAAATGAAGAGGAAAAAAAGCATTAAGCTACTTTAGGAAAAGCAAAAAATTCTAACATCAGTTCAAGTGAACTACTTTTCTTTTTTTTTAAACACGTTGAGTGAAAATAAAATCAAAAGCAATCTCTAACTGGAAATACATTTGAGTGCTGCTAGCAGTGAAGACTGCCTGTGTTCTGCTTTCAGCCAGGATACAGAGAGCAGCTGCGTGCTGCTTAGTTGCACATGGCTTAAACAGGGCTTAAACCATGGCAACACGCTAACAGAGTAGACCTACCAACATCATCAGGTGCTGGGGCACATGATGTGCAAGGAGACACAAGAAGCTGGGCTTATTCTGTCCTAGGAAGAGGAGGCTGAGTGGAGAGCTAATTGCTGCCTACAGCTATCTAATGGGAAGGTGCAAAGATGACGAAGAAAAAAGGCACACTCATCTCAAAAGATTCCCTGGGAAACAACAGATGGGAACAGACACAGGCTGCACTAAGGGAAAAATCCAATTAGATGTAGGAGGAAAAGTCAATGCCGCCTTGAGCGACATGATCTAACAGCAAAGTTGGCTCTGCTCTGAGCAGTGCTTGGCCCAAATTACCTCCAGGGATCTCGTCCAAACTTCATTATTTTAAGGCTAACTCAGAATACAGCTCCCAACAATCAACAGCTTCTACAATATACTTTCTTTACTTGATGATCAAAATGACTGCTACTCTGCTGACCTGTTGGGTTTTTTTTACTCTAAAGCATCCCTCGATGTTAAGGACTGAAAACAAATGCAGAGTTTTAGGGGCAAGAGGTGCTAATACTATGCATGAAGGAGGACAAGCAAGTACAACAGATGTTAGAGCAAACAAATCTGATTTTAAAAGCTCATGTAAAACAATAAACCACACAGCTTGTCATAGAGTTTTCCTGGAAGTATACTCAACTAGAAGCACAATTCTAAACATTCTATTGCCTATGGAAAATCACATTTAATACAAGTAATACATTGTATTTCCTCACTACTAATAATTAGTACCTAAATTGTTACCTTCCACGTTTACCTGAACATGCTGAACAGTTAAATGAGGTGACAGACTAAGTTATCTCAGTCCTTCCTTAAAATTAAATTCTTGTGATTGAGCAGGAGCATTCACATGGAACGAGTTATTCTAGTACAAATGATCTTTTGTGCTCAGTTTAAGTTTTGGGTTTTTTCGTAAATTTTCTTTGCATATGTGTTTTACAAATGGTGAGCTAATTCTGAGGGATTTTTTAAAAAGGCAAGTTTTTGAAATCTTCCTAACTTTAGTCCAAACCTGCAAAACTTAAGCACCTTTGTAACTACTTTGTAGAGAAACATGGTGATGCATGTTTACACCTATGATTAATCCCATACGTACTGCAATAATGTCATATATAGAGTTATTATTAATCCTTACAACTTATGACAATTAATAATACATGTCAGGAAACCCAAAAACGAAACTAACAGCTTGGAAAATTTGGCCAAAATTTTGTCAAGTGGCAAGTTACATGTGGCAGCACATTAGAAATAAACTTTGATTAAAAATGAAAGTGACACTAGGAGTAAGAACAATACCGACAACCTTGACTTGTGCTCGGGAAATCATGCAATGCTCTACTTAAAAATAAAAGAAAAGCAAATGGGCATTCTGTGAAAATTCCATTGGTCTGATTTCCACCAATGCTGACTATTGGCAATTCCTGGCAATGCTGAACACCACAAGACAATCCCAGTCACTCAGAGCATGTAGACAGCTAAGCTAATCATAAGCGGGTTAAATTCTCCTTGCTCATCAAACGACTTTCAAAGCACTGTAAGATAACTACTTGTTGCAACTTCCTAACAGTTTTCTGGCTGTGGGAAAAGCCTTTGAGAGAGGGTGGGGAAAAAAGGCGCAGGGGCTGGGGGAGAACCCCATGAGAACATTCAAAGTGCATAACAAAGACCGGAGCAAAAGCAGAGAATGTCACACAGCACTCATGGAGACACACCACACGCATGCACTGTACCAGGGTCTCTCATACTTGTTGCAGAGGAGGGAGTGCTGCAACTCAGCAACCAGTCTGCAGTATTTAACACAGTCATGTTGTCTCCTGAGAACAGGAATGGTACAACAGTTCATTCTCCCAATGTCTGTTCACTGTAAATGAACAGTCTTCAAGGCAAATCAGCGTTTTGGCACTTTAAGCCAAGCCTTTGAATGGAACAGTATTGTTCTTATGTAGTATTTTAACTGGTTAATTTATGCACATTGTATAACATAGAGGCATCTAGTTACTAGTGTTCTTTAATAGCAGGCTTGAAGTTTTCTCTTTCTGCAGGAATAAGGATTATATTTAAAAATATGGTTCAGACCTTCTTTGTGAGCTCAGTTACCCTCGCAGGTACATCCACTTTTTATTGACATTGACAAACTTTTATTTAAATAGGGTAAGTGAATAAAATGCTCTACCTTGTGGCCAGAAAGAACAAACTCAAAAAATTTTCTTAGTGCCAACTGTTAAAATAGACAGCAATGTATAAACACTAAAAAAGAAACTCTATTTTGACTCATACCCATGGTGTCATTCTCCTGGACTGCACCTGAGAATGCGGCACCCTGTCTCCCACTGCTCTAATTCAGCTATGGTAGAACTGGAATATCTGTGTTGTAGCTGCATGGCAGTGCTGTCCCTACAGCATCACCCACAGCAGTAATGACCAGCTACTGCTGCGGGAAATCTAACAATCTCTATTACAAACTTCCCTTACCTCCCACGGAATGGAATTCATCGGCAAAAAAAATTACGTAAGTCTAATTTTGATGCACTTCTCTTGACAGTAATTTTAATTTAACCTAAATGCATGTAGCTCAGGGTATAAGAGTAAATTATTACTCATCAAGGAAGTATGATACAGAAAATGCAATTTATTTCATAACTCACCAACAGGTATAAGCAAACATTTAACACTGTGTTGAAGGCAACCATTCAAAAATTTTCCTTATTTCATCTTTGCACCTTGTTTCAGTTCTGCCTCTTATTTCAGTTGGTGCAAATCAAAGTGATGTTGGAATTAGAAATTCACACTTGTATGACTGCCAATTTTTCATAATTCCTGCTGGCTTTATAAACGGGTATATGGTAATTCTGGAAATTATGGTAAAAAATGCATACGACTAAAAACTAGCCAAACTTTCTATGTGCCAGCTGTGTCTTACACTTACCTCCTGTTCCATTTGTTGTGACTGATGTGCTACTGAGATTAGATTTATCCAGTTTGGAACCACCTGGTGCATCACTACTTCCAACAAGATTATGAGGACTTGCTAGATCCTGCATTTCCATAGACCTGTTAAAAACCAAGGTGACAGCATTAATGCATTGTGATACTATCTAAAATAATCTGTTTTGTCTGTAATAACTATTTGTTTTTTAATATGGAGAGTTTGCAATGCAGCTAGATTGACAAATCAGTACAGGTGCCTTTGACATCCTTGCTGTTTATCAAACCTAGGAAACCAGGTAGCAGCAACAATGCCACTATTTTTCACTTTTCCTTTAGGTATTATGAAGTGACACAGGCTTATGAAACTGCCACTGAAACACACCACAGAAACTGTGCATGAGGTAGTGCACATATATGGATGGACAGATGGAGAGATAAATGAACAAATTCAGGTATATAGGTATTTCTTAGAATAAAGTAGAGAAATTAGGTGAAAAGTCAGGTGTTACATAGAAAGACAAAACAGGAACTTCTGTTCTTCTCTCATTATCTATAGACAACCACCAGCAGTCACTGCATCCACACTAAATCATAGGAACAGACCATGCAAGTGAATGAACAGAACTTTCATGTATATCTCGAAAATTTTTCACTCCTACAAACGTGTATATTCTTCTCGGAAAACCTGATATTTGTTTTCTTCTGTGTAATTTCTCGGAAGCTTGCAAAATTTCAAGTGGATTTAGACTGCAATGAATTCCAGCCTCACAGTTACACTGGAGGCCTGTTGATGGCTTTCATGCAGTGACAACAGATCCGCCTTTCTCAGACAAAGACAGAGCAGACAAAGGAGCATTTCTTAGACCGGTAATTGCAATCCAATTTGCAGTGTGTGCTTGCTTATTCCTTGCTTCATTTATATATTAATTACACAGGTTTGTTTTTTTTTTTTTTCCCAGAGAAACAATTTTGCTATGTATAAGCAAAGTTGCCAGCCCACCTGTAACAGGAGAACGATTTACCATATATACACTCCAAAGGCCAACAGAAGGATTGTCTTACAGAGCTGTAAAAGCCCCATTAGATTGTAGAAGGCTGAGATGGTGAGGAAAGAGATGAACAGTTGGAATGGTTCAGTTAGACAACAGCTCCCAGGTATTCATATTCTGGCCAGGACAATCAATGGCAAATCTTTAAGGGCAAGACCCAAAATCTTAAGTATTTATTTCAAGTTCCACTTAAAAACTGCCTATCTTCTGTGCTCCACACATCTTCCTCTGTGGAAAAACAAACAAACAAAACCACACTACCTTTCCATCTAATATGGGTCTGCTGTCTGAATCTGGTTTTTTTCCCCTCCAGAAAATGAAATTATCTGGCATTTTGTGCTCCTGATCTAATTCTGCTGATCTCCTGGATGCTTTATTCCCTCACATTACATTCATTTAACCGAAGAGCTTTCATGTCTTGAATACATACAAGAAAATGTAGAAAATACTACACCTCAGCTGGGAAAACGAATGAAAGCCTTACTCGAAGCCACATGAAGCAAAGAATCTCATGTACTCAAGTAAATGCCTGAGTCAACTATGAGATGCACTGCTAAGCCGCTGGCAGAAAGCCTCTCCAGCAGCACTGTGGATGAGCAGGAAAAAACTGGCATTGCTGGAGGCCATGCATCAGCAGGTAAGAATTTTACAGCCATATTCAAGGAAACACAAAGGCATAAACTTGGAACTTTGAAAAGGCGACTTGAACTGTGTTGAACCAAATTTCTTCCCCTAATTGCATTTACGTTTCTATACATCTCTCAGCAGCGCATTATATTTATTGTCTACTGGAAATGTGATCAGTGTTAGGTGAAATGAACTCAAGTTGTTTACAAGTCTGTCAGATTTTGTTTAGCACTTTCTGTACAAGGATAGCAGCTAAAGGTTAAAAAAAGTCTATGAGTTTCCATCTTGTATCTATTTCAGGGAGCAGAAGAACGCTACGCAAAATAAACAACGTGTGTTTCATTGCATATACAGTGTAATGGCCCCCACGTGTTCACTTGGCAGTTTTAAATATCATGATTTCCTGTTGAAGTATGATCAGCACACAGATACCTAATGGGCAGCTCCAGCTTAGAAAGTTCACATGTGTATTTTTTTTTCCCTTGGTTAGCATGAAAGTTACAATAATTTCTTTTCAGACAGGCATATATCATTGCCACACATGCAAATACTTCAGCAGCATTTCATAAGCAAAATCACTGGCTCACCTACCTAGTGTATTTAAGAAGTATCCATCTTAAGCACTTTTCACAGTCAAATGAATCAGGTTTTCTTAATCAAATCAGGTTTTTTTACTCAGAAAACTAGGTCCACTAAGTCTCATTTTCTTGGCAAAGAATATAAACAATCAAATTTTGTAAAAAGAATACTCTTTGTTCCAAACCAGCATGAAACCTTCTGTGCAGAGAAGTATTTTTATTGCCCTAATTTATTCTGTACAAGAAATTTCATCCCAGTCCACAGACATGGCAAGTTAATCAACTAAAATTATCTTAAAAGTAGTGCATTCACAAATAGACAGTTTTTCTGCATGAGTAAAAGACATCTTGCACTTATCGGTAGTCTATTAAGAATAAAAAGGATATCCAAACCAATAAAATGTTTCATAAAACCATGTGTATACATTGCATTATCCTGGGTGCTCCATCCTGTGTGAACAAGTACAGGGATTACTTTAATATATCCCTGTGTGATTTATTTACAGAAGTGCACATGTTACCTTCTTTGTAACACATATTATTCAATTCACTTTTCTGGATGCATTTAGTTTACTGTTAGCCTAAAAAATTCTCAGGAAGATGTAACAGACTTACTAAAATCTTATCTTTCAGTGAATGGAGGATTCAGGAAAAATGCTTAGCAAAATGGATGAAATAATTCCAACATCTTGAATTCATTTTGTCAAACTAAATGTTTATCAGAGTCCTGCTTTCACTGACTTAATCAGAAGCAGGTTCAGGTTCAGTATGTGCTTTCCTGCACTAAAAAAAGTTTAAAAGAAATCTCTGAAGGAGTAATTAATACTTCTAAGTTCATGCAGCTATTTATTAAAGACTGCTTTCTGGTAAATGCAGGGTGTTCCAATTTAGATGGAATAAAGTTTATTGTTAAAGGTGCTTAAAAAACTAAACCGTACAATTTTATTTTGCATATTTTGTTTCTCTGCTGGGCACATAACTGTTTGAGCTTTAGTTTTCTCCCTCCGGTGATGTCTCAGACTGCTTTTTAGAATAATTAAGAAAAATTCTACGTTGTATAAAAAGATAAATTTTGACAGGAAATGGATTCCTTGGTAAGAAGATGTTTTAATTATCTCTTGACTGTTTGAAGAAGGTTTGCATTATTCCCAGCTTCTGAGCAAAAAACTGAAACCTGGCAAGCCAGATTTGTCTTTTATTCTGCTTTGGCTGTGCCTAAAGTCTTCGAAAGTTGGTATTTGCACGTGCTTAGTGGATCATTTCAGAGGCTTACTGGAGAAGTCTCTAAAACATCCCATTTCACAGAGCAGTCTCTCAGATCTCAGTGGGCTTTAACTTCAACCTGCGGACAACCCTACCCAACTGAAGATGGTTTGAATCAAAAATCTGTCTGTGTGGGAATTCTGAGCCTTCCCCATTAGAGCGTTTTCTGCTCCCTGGCTTGAAGTTACATCATTTCAAGGGTTAGCCTGTGCTCAGAAGTGGATTAAGGAACAGCATCCAAAGAGATAAATTCCACCCTCTTCTGTCCCATCTTTATATGCGTGGAAGAACAGAACTTGTGCTCCACTCCAGACCACCAGAGTGCACAGCCCAGCACCATAACCCAAACTTGCACAGGAAGGTGTAACTAGGACTAGTTATGATTGCCCCGTTGGACAATTGCATCTCTGTATTTCTGTATAGCTTTCACTGGTGTTGTTTTAAAGGTAAAAAGCTCAAGTCTTGCTTCTGTGGTTGTGTTCTTAAAACTCCTCTTTTATTTTTCCCCTTCATTACAATTGCACATCCATTTGTGCACTGCATTTTTTTAGCAGAAATAAAATTTATTTTCAGAAAATCTGGCTTGTTATAACTCCGCTATCCATCTGAATTTCCAGTTTAACTATTATGAAGGAGGACTAAGAGCTGGGTCCTTCCACAGCTTGTAACTAGCTCGATTATTTACTAATTCTAAAAGTAGAACATATTTACATAATTTTCTTGAAAGAGATGATGTTTTAAAATGTAGAATTTTTGCTTCGTAATCTACTTTTACTATAGGTCAAACTTTTTAACCAAAAAGATCAGAAGTATGAAATAATTTATCAAAGATTTATAAAAGAATAAATATTCTAACAGGAAAACAAAGTACTTCAGATTCTAGCCTAACCAAAACATTTTACAAATACCAATTCCTCTGTGCAGAATTTGCAGTAAATCAAAATTACAGGAAAACTGAAAGAAGGACTAGATGGAGGCTATTTAAATTGGAATAATTTAATTTAGTTTATAAATAATCATAACAAAAAATTTTAAAGTATTTTAAATTCTTTGATAGGAAATTTGCCACATACATTTCTTTAGCAGGATCTCACTAAACTTCATTGTGGCAAAAATGTATATTATTGTTATTATTTATTATTGTTGCTGTTGTTGTTATTGTTAGGTTAGATTCCCCCTGCTTTTCCTGTATCCCTCCTGTTGTAATCCCAGTTCTTAAACAGTCCATATTTTCTCACAGAAACTTGCAGTTTTGTCCAACTAAATATCAGCTACCCTGTTCTGAAATTAGGCAAACAAGGAATTTCCCTTTATTTAAAATTAAGTGCAATAGGAATACTGGATAACAGAACTGTTCAAACTCGACTAAATCTGTTTCCTACTGGTATCAGCTCAGCTCTCAGACCAACTACACCGTTTTGAAGACAAGTGGATTAATTTTTTTTCCATTTCCCACATAAATATCATTAGGCAGATCTTTCAGCCATGTTCTGAACAGGACTAGCAAGCTCACCTCCCTTTCATATGCAGTCTGAATTAGCTCATACAAGCCTTTATTCTGATGAAAAAAAATCAAAATAGATGCACATAAAAAAATGTCATTTGTCCAATCTACATAAAATCTGCAACAAATTTTTAAACAATCAATAATTTAGATAACACCACAATTATAAAGGGTTTTTTTCTGGTGTTTTGGGTTTTTGTTTTGTGGGGGTTTTTTTAAGTGTATTTCACACATTACATTCATAATTAGGCCAGATACTTTTCATGTTTACTTGCGCCTACAAGGACTGTAAATAATGCAATTAAAAAGAAGTTACAGCAACCCTTTCAAAGACTACAGTGGGCAGTAAGAATAAAGGTGAAGACAGAGAGATTCTGGATGATGAGCAGGTTTCCAAGGAATATCCAGTTTTATACAAATACATGTATACCAACACACAGATACATCCAATCTTATAATAATTCTCTGGTCTTCAATATACATGCAGACACGTGTCTAAGTGCATGCACAATTAAAATCTTCCCAACACCTTTTCACGAAAGATCTCCACCAACAGTGCAACACAACACACAGCTGAAGAAAACTCCTCAAATGAGTAGCATTTCCAGTCATTTCACCAATCCCAAAATACAAGCTAGTATTTTCTTTTCCAGATGTTTTTACACTGTTTATGGCAGCCTTTGTCCCGCTGTAAAAGTTAAGGAAGGAAGAGCAAAACGGGTAAGTTTGTTCCATTGAGACAACTACCCCTCTTGTTTTCCCTGGCTCACCAAGCCCACCTATAGATCTCCTTAAGCTTAGCAGATGGCCAAAATAGCAGAACTTTTGCTATTCTAGGCACAATATCGCAAATCTCCAACACACAAGTTCTGAGAGCTTGCCAGAGTTAAAAACAAATAATAGGACTGGACACCAGCAAGACCTCCTTCCCACTCTCCTTGAGGCCTCCTTTCTTAACTTGTAAATCGATACTGTGCTAAGAAGCAGTAAAATAATGTCATGTTGTATTGATAAAACGAGAAAATGCTCCTCAGAGTTTTATTTCATTACCTTTTTTTTTTAGCAGTATAGAAAACAAGTGCTAAATTTTTTGCAACCATTTGGGGATAGGAGGTGGATTACAGCTGTATAATTTCTGTTTCTTATGTGTTTGTTAGTACAGTGTCAACATTCATATTAAAAAAGTAATGGAAAGAGGCAAAAGCAAAGTCACATTGGTATTCCAAAAATAAAAATACTTCTGTCAATCTACAACCAATGCCAGACAGAGGGTATCGAAGAGAGGGAACCTTAGTGAAACAAATAATTAAAACATCCAAGTTTTTCTACCATGTAAGGAATACCACACAGGTAATGAAAATTTAAAATATAATGAAATTGAGCCTTGCAAAACTGTAAGTATAAAGTAAGGACCGTAGTAGACTCCTTATGGACTATTTAACACAAGCTTGAATATTACCATGCAGCTTCCCAGCACATGAGTTCAAGCTTACAGGGAAAGAACCCATACCCAGACATTGCAATAACTGCACTGTGGAGAGGGTCCTTCTAGTACAAAGGAACAATAATTTGAGGAAAATTCAGAAGTGCCTGATTTTGTTTAATAGCTTTTTTGATCTCAAATAAAATGCTTGTCTTACAGAGGATGGGACTCCTTAGGAAATTCTTTGGGGCATAAAGGGGCACAGGTTGTGATTGCGTCTGTTTTGCTTTCCTGCCTATTGTCCTTCTCTTGGCTATTCAAGCTCTACTACCGGGAGAAAAAACCCTCCTGCAGACAGTATTACTTTACAGGAGCTGTCTGACAGGCAGACAGTGTCAGCGCCTGGGATGCACTTGATGCAGCTGAGAACGTGGGCGAGCAGGTTTGGTGACAAAGGCCGGCATTGTAGCTTGGCCCCTTACGCCATTCACAGCTAGAGAAAAAAACATTTATTTTAACAGCACTGCAGCTTCTTCCCTACCCCCCATTCCCATTTCCCAGTCCAGTTTTTGCTATCACCCTCCCTTTTTTGACCCTGTGCCACCTTGAGCTTCTCTGTGTTTCCTAACAACTAGGTGTAGATATTTTTTGTCTTTATTAAATCTATGCTTCCCTCTTTTCTTACTGCGTGAGCAACTGCCAAAAGCTGAAGCTTTTGTTAATCTAGTATATGACTACTGCTATAGTAATGGGCTGATACTATTTTTTTGCTGAAAGGGATATATGTATTTGTTCTTTGTGACTCTAGTGAAAAGATATGAATAAATACTGAGAAAGATAAAGGCTTACAAATTCAAGTTTATTTTTGCCAGAAAAGAAAAACTGTTGTTTTCTTCTCGTGCCTGAGAGTGAAAAATTTAGGTTTGCTCTTAGAATGATTAAACACACCAATGAATTTAGACAGCTTGGATTGTTGTGCTGTATAATTGCTGAAAACTATTATTTGCTTAAAAGTCAGTAACTGCATGGTTTCTCTTGTTTCTGATTGACTGAGGCATTTTATTTCAGTTTAATGTCATTTGATGTGGTTTCCAGAAAACCACAGAAAACAATCTATTCTAGTGCAGTTCAGTCGGCCACAAATCCACATTGCATTAATTTATCACTGCTTTCACTTTTATTGGGAATGAATGTCATTTCCCTGTCAAAATCAAAAGACAATGTGAAATTAATTTGGATTTCCACACTTTTGGATAAAACATAGAATAGTATCTAGGAGCCATTTCTGGATTCTACTGTTGGACAGAGAGCCGACTTATCCAAAGCCAAAAAGGATTAAAATAAGTTTAAAAAAATCAAGACAAATCACAGGGACTGGAACATACTAAGTTATTTACCCCAGGATAAACTTCCAGCTCACCCTCTCTATGCTCAGGAGATTGTTCAATTACAAAACACAGATTCAGAGTAGGGAAATAGGCTGGCTGACACTGAAAAGGTAAGTAATGGGAAGCGCTTTTTTTCCATATGCTCCTCTTCCACCTCTTCTCTCCACTCTGAAGTTTATGAGTGGTTTCAGTTGATGAAGGCAAATGATAGTTTTATACGGGAAACTGTTACACTGTGATATAATAAACTGATGCACACAAAAAAAGCAAAGCTATACAGAGCAATACCTTTCGGCCAGCTGGATCCCAGCCTTTGCGATCTCTTTGCTGGGCTATCCTAAAGTGACAGCCACACTTTTGATGGGATGCAGTTTTAGCTCATGGTTTACACTCCAGTCACTGGAGGAAGTATCTGGAAAGAGGTAATGTGGTGTCTGAACAGGTAATTCCTATCTTCTTAAGGAAAAAGGCAGTTGGCTGGAGAAAACCACTCCAGGAGCCAGAGAGATATCTAAACTAATAAGTGTCAAGGACCAGCGACTGGAGGAATGGCAGACAGAAGGGCTGGGGGCTCAGTTCTCTTACTCCACGTATAGGCTGAGGCTGGCCCATCCCAAGCCTGGGCATGTGAACAGAATGAACAGAAAATACACAAAGGTACACAGGCACCTGCTACTTAAGAAAAAAAAAAAAAAAAAAAAAAAAGAAGGAAAAAAAGACTAAAGTAGGTTTTGAAATCCTTATGTGAGTATTTAAATAAATCAAAAGTGAACATGACACCACAGTTCCATGAGGAGCTTGTCAAGTATCCAGCTTACATGAAATACAAACTACCAGTTTACAGATGCATAAGATCTAAATGCAAGTCTTTGGATCCCAGAGCCGCATTTTCAAAGAGAAGTTCTCCCAACAGCTTCTGATCACTTCCAGATGTGACGGGCACTTGCAAATGCTGTGGTCCTGACAACATGATGTGCTGTGTCATAAACAAGTAACAAACACTTCTGTGGAGATGGCTGCAATGCAAACAGCAAGCCTGTGGCCTTCCCCCCTATGCCACCACTTCTGCAGAACAACTGCTTAGAGTCACATCTGAAAAATATGCTGCAAATTCCAGCATCTTCTGCATCTCTGACAGATGACCTGGTAGGACAAAAGGAATGGGTAACAAACCCAATGACTGAAGAATCTCACAAAGTCTTTCTTTGGTGGTTTTGAGTCTGATTTGAGCAACAAAGACTGTTTCTCATATATACAGAGGAGTGTGGAGATGATCAGCTCTGCCAATTACTAGCCTGTTGCTAATCTGTCCTTTGTAAAACACAGCCCTCAAAATGACACTGCTTACTGCAGTGAAAATACTATGAATTTAAATATAATAATGTCAACTGTATTCATGTCAGACAATTCAAGCAAATCTAGAAGCGGGAAATCAGGGATGAAGGGCTGGGAATTTTGCTGTTGGCTTCAGTGTAGCCTGGGCTGCATGATGTAAGTGTGAACTCATATTTTCATTAAAAAAAGAGCAAGGGGTGGGTTGTGTCTGACTCACCCCAAATTGAGATGTCTGTTGTATTTCAAACTAGTTATTGCAACATGGTTCTTCTTCACCAGGAAATGTCCAAAGGGAAAAAAGCTCTTTCAGGTGTGCTGTATTAAGAGTGACCACACCTCATTTCAATGTAATTTCTTTAGCCACCAGTAAAGGGGCCTTGCAAGAACTTCATCAGCTTCCAGAAAGGATGAGTGATGATGACAGACTAGGCAGAATACAGGAGTTGCCAAAAACGTGTAGTTTTCATGCTCTATTCATATTTTAATGCAAACACTCTGAATCTCCTCTTGGTAAATATAAAATACAGAGTTACTGGCAAGCAGTCTTAACGTGGGAAACATTAACACATCTCACTTTTAACAGTGAAGTTCCCCTTGTAAGTTAAACCTGATCTGCATCTCGGCTCCCAAGACAAATATTCTGTAGTTTACCTCATGTGGAGCACATTATGTTTGGCTCCAAAAGAGTTTGTGTCAAAAGCAATTATTTCTGTTCTCTAATCGCAGTCCCAACAATGAGTTTGGTTTAGAATGTAAAACAAATATATGCAACTTGCTGACTGCCTGATGCCTTAACTGCTTCAGCATCTGATCACTGCTGAAAGGTGTAGCTGGGCACAGCCATTCCGGACAGCAAGGTACACCAGGTGTGCTGCACACATCCCTTGTCATTTTGCCCAAGGTGACCTTATTGCCTGGAAGAATCTGAAAGAACTTTCCATAACTAATTACACTCAAAACAAATTCCATTATTCTGAGCAAGAGAGAGAATGATGCTCTGATAAATGCACCAACGCTGGATGTTTTTTACAATTGATATAAAATGACTACACCTCATTTTGCTTTGCTGTTTGATTTCCCCAAGTTATTTTATAATTTGAAACTTAAAGCGTACACATCTTTTTCATTTGGGGTGAACTAGGTGACTTTTCTAAGAGTTAATAAATACGTGTCGCTGAGTACTCTGGGGCACAGTTCCCCTTCCCTGAATTATCCCCTTGGGCCACAAGAAGGGGCAGGTAGCAGCTGCAAATCTGTATCACCTCCAGTTCCAGCTCAGCCTTCGTGCTGATAACCCAGCCACCAGGCCAGGGCATACCTGCCTGCCTGGCCAGAGCCACAGGAGTGGGGCACCAGCAGAGCCACCACTCCAGCCCTCACTGCCCCAGCACACACACAGCAGCCCTGGGAACCAGCCTCTCTGCTGGTAACCCTCATTTATAGCTCCTTCTGTTCAAAACATGGTTTATATCAAATGGTTGGATCCCACCAAGACTTCTGACATAATGCTTAGCCTTTTAAAATCATTAAATATCCACTTCTGTCCAAGTACTGAGTGAAAAACAAGGTAGCAGGAAAGAAGCCCTACAGTGCTGTTGGTTTTTAAGTCCACCCACGTCCATACTGCAGATGTTAGACTGCAATTTTACTGCATTTAGCACAGGTTCCCCACCGGTTCCCCAAGAACCTGGTTTGCAAGACAGGGCAGGGTGCGAGATGTTTGTAACAACATGATTGCTTTTTATAATACAATTATTCTTGTTTCTCAGCAAATGTTGAAGTACTGCTGTTGGGAAACATGGTATAATAATGAAATGCTAAGAGGGATGAAAGTGCTTCTCTGGTACTATTTTGAGAAAGTCATGAAAAGCACTACATCTTTGAGAGCACAGGGGTTTATTTTCTATTTAATTTAATCTACATAATTAGAAGGAAAATAAGACATAAGCCTGAAATAACATAGGAATAAAACATGATCTTATGTCTAGTCACCTGCCAATTACTTCTACACTGAAAAGCAAATAAAATCCCAAAACCCTTAAAAATTAAAGTGACAGAGATTTAGTTGTAAATTGAAACAGAACTTAAACGGAATTCACCAAACAGGATGTTCTCCCTCTCTGCCCTCTTCAGCACTCGCGCCACACAATAAATAATTCTGTTAAAAAGTTGATCCGTGGAATTGCTTTATTTATTTGGGCACTGCATATGCCTTTCTCCATAGCTCTGCCAAACATACCTTCCCACAGACTTGCTGCTTCAGTCCTGGGCCTCTCTTAAATGGCAGACACAAATCCCCTATGAATTAGATTGAGACCATCATGCTAATTTTCACATTTAACCAAATCCAGATTTGAACTTAAGTTTTCAAAGGTGGATGGCTAGTGGAAGGCAAGTATATTCCATGCTTCAAGGGGAGGTAAAGTTACCTCTGCTCTACAAGCGACATTAAGAAATTCCTAAAGAAATTTGACAATAATACGAACTTGGATCACAGTAAATTACATCACTTGGCAGCTAAACTGGAGAACTAAGTCCAGAATTGCCAACAAAACTCAAGACACACGTTTGGATATACGGAAAGCTTTGCGATGACTAACAGAAAGGAGCCTGCACAGGCATCTTGTGAGACCCATAAAGAATCTTATCAGTTTGGGTTTTTTTAATAAAAGTGTTCAAAAGGAGAAGATAGAACAGACAGACCATCTGCAATGTAACCACATAAAAGGCCCCTGGGCAAATCCAAACCCATTAGCAGAAGTGCTTGACAAATCTGCCAAAGAGCCAGATGCTGCTTATGGAGGAGCCTCTTTCCCTCCTTGTCATCGGGATCCTTTGACTTCTGTTCCCAGAGGAGAACAGCACTGACTGGTGCTCAGACTAAGCTGTGTGTGGAGGGAGCTCAGGTACAGAATTGCTCTCTGATAAGGCTGTCTTAACATAAGGAGGGGAGGCAAAGCCTGAAATATCACAACAGGTTTAATACGCATTTACGTAATGTGTGGAAGATGCAGATGTTAGAAAAAAATAAAGCAAACTTGCAATTACCTTATTTTCATGTGGTATCAATCATTTGCATGTGGTCTCTTTTTATCTGGATTTTTTTTGTTCATTCTTGTCCTTAGCTGGGACAGAGTTAATTTCTTCTCAGTAGCTGTTGCAGTGCTGTTTTGGATTCAGCATGAGAATGTTTTGGTTTTGGTAAGTTGTGTTTATCCTAAGTCACCTACTTTTTTCTTTTGTGTCCCATGCTCTGCCAGTGAGGAGGTATACAAAAAAGGCTGGGAGGGAGGACAGCTGGGACAGGTGACCCGAATTGGCCAGAGGGGTATTCTACACCATAGAATATCATTCTCAGCTTATGAACTGGAGGAATTACCCAGAAGTGGGAATTATCTGGGTTCTGGGAGGGGGTCTGACATTAGTCAGCAGACAGCGAGGAACTCTATTGTGCATCACTTGTTTGTAGTGTTTTTTTTGGTTTTTGGGTGTTTATTATTATAATTATTATTTGCTATGATTAGATACTTTGTTTCAATTATTAAACTGTTTTATCTCAAGCTACAAGTTTTACTTTTGATTCTTCTCCCCATTCCACTGGGGGGAGTGTGTGGGGCATGAGGTGAGAGATTGTGTGGTGCTTGGTTGCTAGCTGGGCATAAACCATGACAATTCTATTTTTATTTCCTACTTATTTTTTCTCTAATGACTGATCAGGGCCTAGCAGGATGGCAAAGAGGTGAATTGTGACGTGTTAAATATGAGCACAGCATACTAACTGCATGGTGCTAGTTAAATGCTTACTGAGTACATAAGACTGACTGACAGCATTTAAAATGGGAAACATCTAGCCAAGAAATTAGACTTAAAAATACTTGAGGAAAAATATGATTCATATAAAAATCAACCTGTACCAATCTCAAAACCGGAGATTTGGATCTCAATGGCCATTTTCTTTTCATTGCCTACATTCTTCTCAGAATTTTTCCAGCTGTATTTGAAGTGCAAAGTAGGTGGAATCAAATACTTCTTCTATTCAGGCTCACCAATGGTAAAATATATTTAGAGTATACAAGAGGTCAAAGAAGCTGGAACAGAGTCTGAATTAGTTCTCCTGTGTACTGCTGTAATGTGATATGACAGAGCAAAAAATAGACCACAGGAGAAAGAAACAGAGCTCCTTCTCATTGTGATTACATGTGCTGCACACGTAAGAAGAACAAACACTGCCATTTTATGGCTCAAAATTCAGTTAAATTTTAGGATAAGGCTTTAAGACACTACTGGATAAAGGAGAAACATTTGCAGGTGTAGTCTTAGGTTATCTTTTTTCACTCAAAACCAGCATTCACCCTATCTAAGATATCCCTGAAGATTCAACAACTATAAACATTTGATGGATACATTAATTAATACTGAAATCGTGCTCTCTTTAGCAAACTCAAAAATCACAACGCACTTTGATCTCTAAAATCTCCAAATTACTTTCATTAACACTTCTGTTAAAATCTTGTTTATCCATTTTTTTTTTAATGTGGTGATATAAATTAAAAAAAAAAAAAAAAAAAGGTTCATTTCTTGGGTTTATTGCTTTCATTTATTCCAAAGTCTGACCCACCATTGACTCAGGTTAATGGAAGTCTTAACACTGACATGATCTGGCTTGGTATCACAGGGATAAATTATTATTAATATCACAGAAAGTATGTTATGCCCAATATTAACAAAAAACCTCAGGAATTTTTAACAGACATGAAATATAAAAAATACATTAGTTTTATTGTTATAAGCCACAGGGATCTGTTAATATAAACCATTAAAATACTTCCCTGTGATGTCATCAGTTACCATGTATTTGCACTCTAAATAGATTATTGTAATTTCTGTAAACATATCATACATATTTTTAGAACTCTTTGGGGGCTTGATCCAGAGCCAACAAAAACTGACGGGCAGACAGTGACCAGCTTCAATAGGCCTTGGGTAATCAGAAGGCTGAATTTCTAAAGTTAAGGGATGAGAACGTCAGTGCTCAGAAGGCAGACAGATACCACACAGAGTGCTCTAAAAATAGGAGAGACTTGCGTTGCCTGAAAACTGCATGCCTGAAAATAAAATTTTCACACAGCAAGGCAACTACTCCTTGTAGGAACTGTAGTGCAGTTGTCATGGTTGCTGTGTGTCATTCAGCTACACGTGTGTGAAGAGCCATCTCTCTAACCATGTTACTTTGATTGATTCCAACTGCTTAAGTGGCATGCAGACTAAATGAGTGCACCAAAACTTTAATAAGTAACAGATTTGTATAAAATATTCTCTGCAAGCTAAGCCTGTGTGTCCCAGAATGGAGTCTTTACGAGCAATCTTATTCCACAATGTAGTTATTTTAAAACTGGAAAACTGTTGTGCTTTTTGCCAGTCACTGTCCTGACTGAAATGTCTGGGCTTGATCCTGCCAAACACTTCTCTTAGGTGAAGTGTTTGTAACTGTAGTGGCCTCACTGACATAAATGCTATATGCTGGCATATATCATCCCTCACGCTGACTAGTTTTTCTTCCAGTTCCCAAAATTACTTGTGGCAATCTATCAATTTAAACTTTAATTATTCTGTATTTTCATAGCAAATTTGTGTTGCTGTGTCTGTTCCTCCTTATAGTTTGCCGCAAGACCAAGAAATACTGGAAGCTAGTCAAAACGTCTTTTTTCCTGCCTAAAGATTAATCTTATTTTTGTAGGTATTCCCTTCTGGAATTGACCAGTTTTGCAGAAATGTTCAATCTGTAAAATTGAAAGAAATGCTTTCATTGCCTTTGGTTATATGGTGTACCTAGTTGGTCTTATAATAAATCAGCAGAGCAACACATGATTGCTAGGGGAGTCTGCATGGTTCCTCAGGAGAAGCGGGATACAGTAAGCTATCAATAGAAGGAAGTTCAAATAAATGGCATTTCAGAAGCGCCTACCTTACATATCTACTTCAAGAGGCGATGAATCTCACTTTCAAAGTCTAAATCAGAGTCCTTTCAACAACTCATTTCCTCAAATGAAGCCCATTTATCACATCATTATGATCTACAGATTATTCAGTATGGGATACACTGGACCTACACTTTTCCTCATTCAGAAAAGCATTATCCTCTGTTCGAGATAAGCCACATATGGCTCACAAGACAACAAACCCTTACCTTCTAAAAAACTTCAAAGACATGGATGAGAAAATTTGGGAGCCTAGGGCGTTTAAACAACACATATGAAAGCTAGGTAGACTGGTTCGCTCATTTTTACTGCACAACCAATACTATTTATTTTTTCTGTTATAATTACTGAAACTTCAATCATAATTTGCATAGCTATTGCTGGCTTTTCTTGCTCAGCAGATCAATTGCAAGCTCCTCTTTACTATGTAACAATAGTGCTGCTCATCTCTTGAACAGCAAATGAATGGGAAGATACTGCTGGTCCCACTCTACTAGGAATGGGTACGGAGAGGGTCAACTGTTTTCAAAGTCATGGGAAGGGCATGACAGCTTCATCACAGAATCTGTCAGATGCATGTAAAGCTTGGATTTGGGCTGAGGAGTTGCAGAGTTAGATCTGGCAAATGTGGGCCAGCCAATGCCTGCCTGAAAGAATGAACCACCACTGTGATCATTCTGAGATACGACTGTTATGGTCTTGTTGAGAGAATTAGTTGGTGAAAGAAATTTCAGGTGTATTTTAGCTGAAACTGATGAGAATGAAATCTGTCTGATGATCTGGTTGTCTGGAATAAGATACAGAAGATTCATGTTACTTTTTTTTTTTTTTTTAAGTGCTTGAATGGTCATGGAAACACTGTTTGGTAATGCACACACGCAGCCTTAGAGTAGCTCAGATACACTAAACATAGTGAACATTGCATCCAAAACAGTGCGCCCAAACTGCAGAGGAAACAAACTCTGGTCAAGTGAAGTGAATGTGAAAACTGTCGTAGCTCTCACTGATATTCAATACCTTCTTTTTACTTGTGAATGCACTAATGACAATAATGGTCTCTGGACACGTAAATGCACTCTGTATGCTGACCAACGAAAAACCATGAGGAGGTATCAACCTGCGACCAGTGAGAAAATGTGAAAGCCTATTTCTCATTGAAAAGTTTTAAGAGAGATTTTTAAGATGAAACAGAAACAGGAATTCGTATCTTTTAAATCTTACTATGTGGTGCACATAGAAATGTGTTGAAGAACAGGACAGCAATCATCTGATTAACAGCTGCAATCTATGCTAAGAACCTCACCGAAACCCATATTAAACTGAAATATTGGAGACCTTTTTTTAACACATAAAAAATCCCTGTGCACTTTTTTGGATAACTGCTTTATCTGGTAAGTGGGTCTTGTGCATATGATTTAATACTTACCAGTGATCATCACTGGTGAATTTGTAGTTTGGTAACACGTAGGGACAAATCCCATTTAGCTGGTATTAGTGCAGAAACTATAGTACCTCTGATTAGCACTCTTCTTACAGCATCTGATAAAGTTTTAAATGTGAGTATTTGTTTAAGACTGGCTTCATTTCCTTTTCTTCTGCTTTTAGTTTTGTTTTTTTTTTTTTAAATATGTAAAGGAAAAGCCAGGAAGAATGGATAATACTGGAAATATTGGATCCATGGGTTTGTGGTAAAAATCATGCAATAAAATGGAGGGCTTCTTGCTCTACAGGGGTTAGTTTTAACTGACTAATACAAAGACCCATTGTCCTTCTGCAAATACAAAAGTAATGTATTTTTGACACCACTATGTATTTTCCCAAGTTGATTTGTCAGCTAACTTTTATCCCAAACTTACAAAACTACTCATCAAAATCTTCAAGTTTTCCCTTTCTTCCTATAGATATCTTCATGACAATACAAATATCATCGTTTAAGGAGGGAAAGTATGTGAAATATTCACCCATTTTCCTTTATCCTTCCAGGAAAAAAAGAAACTGTGTTTAAACGGTCAGAAAAATCTCTTCTTTCTTCTACAGTGTCTTCTATCCCTTCCAGATGGTAAAACACCATGATTTTTTTTTCCTATAATCAGTGAACTTTGAGGAAGCAGTAGAAGACTGCTGAATTTCGATTTGCAGTGACTTCCTCTCCTTTCATTTCTCTCCTCCCTATTTCATTTTGTAGCCCAGAAAAATCAATACTTGCTCTCATACCTCAATTCCTGACGTGACTTTGATCTTACAGTGGAATCTCTGGCCGGCCTGGTGGTATGGGAAGGAAGATTTGGGCGTTGCAGAGATGCATTCATCAAGCAGACTGCTGTCTCAAAGAAAGGTGCTGCCCTGGGATGTGTGGCCAAATAGAACATGCTGTTGCTGAGTGTGAGCAGGAAGCTGGTACTTCATATTTATCATTTTACCAGACTTCAGAATCACACATACCCTATCATTTCTGCAAGTCACGTGGTATGAGGCTTTAAGTGTAGCTTACAGGTTTTAGGGCAACAATGCTTCCTTCTTAGAATTAAAATGGCATTTTTTATTATCTAAGTAAAAAGGAAGGTCTTTGATAACTGCAATCAAGTCAACATTCAAGCGCTGCTCTAGACTTCAGCAATTCTTGTATGACATTAAATTTCACATCGGAGCTGTTCAGCACACTTGGGATTGACACCATTTTAAAGCTACCCAACACATAAGAAAATTAAGAGCAATGTATCTTTGTAGGCTCTGAACACAGGAACTTCTCTCCCTAACCTTGCTAGTGATTCTGATACAGGGCCAGCATGTCAGAGTTGTCCACCATGCTACTCCTGCCTGCTCCAGACTTGTCGTAGAACAGTTGGCAAGTCCCAAGTATTCACTGCCTCTTGTGTCACACACAAACGCCCCCAGAAAGCATTTTGCACAACTGGATGACTAACCAGGCTTGCAGTGTGAATTTGATTTTTACTACAGAATTATGAAGAAAGAATGCCGTAATATTGATACAGCCACAATACCACCACTATAAGGTGTAATGACTCCACTTAGGTATAAAAGGAACCCTTCATAGGGATTTGATAAAAATAACTCCCAAGAAACAGAATTTGTAAGACAAAGTTGCTTGTGAATCAAAATGTCTGTCAGTGACACTGAAGAGTCATATGTTTCCTTCTGTGTTTACAACTCGCCTACCCACTATAATTTCAATTCTCAACTACACATCCCTCTCCCTCTGTGCAGTTTACCTGCCTGTTAAGACAACAACCACTTTCTATAAATAAATGCTGGAGAGGTTGATTTTTACTCCATGTATAGCTGGTTACTTCTGAAAAGCATTTTTTGATATGCTGCATAGGTTGGTACATCCCTTAAAAAAATTTAGTAGTCACATCTGCAGTTTGAATGTTTCTTTCTAAAAGACAAACTCAGGCCAAGCAAGACAAAGAATCTGCTGATACACACATGTCACTCCAAGAATTCTCCTGACAAAGTTCCCACACCCAATTTAATTACTTCCCTACTGTAAAAACACTTTCCATCTGCATTTATTGTAATAGTTTCAAATCCAAAACTAACAGACTATAAAGCTAGCTAAATAAATGAATGATATTGGCCTCAGGTCCCAAGCCAGGAGCTATTCTGTAAGGCTGTGTGTCTCCAGCATTCATTTTTATGCTGATGTTTCATTTTATGCACAGTGTTTTCACTTAAGCCTTGTTTAGAGAAGAATTACCTTGCTCCAGGCTCTAAAGTGTGATGTGCCACACAGAGCCCTCTAGTGCTGCTCCAGCCCGAGGTCTGTCAGAGATTCCCCTCCAAGACCAAACTCACATTGTGACCAAAAAATCCCACTTCAGGCTGTATGTGCAGCAGTGCATATGCCCAGGCTAGGGACACAAATTCCTGCTCTATCTGATGTATCTTCAAACTGAGGCTGCAGAGCTCAAAATGAAAAGTGTTTCTGTTTGAAAATGCACTTTAAAACTACCAGATTTAGCCCCCAGACTATTTGTAACATGAGTTCTCTCGCACATTAGGGAGAAAAAAAAGTATCTTATTCCTCAGACTTAATAAGAAGACTTTAACTACACCTTTTAAGAAATTTCCTGATGTGCAGAGATAGTAACAGTACATTGCATTCTGGGTCCCCAGGCTAGCTGCAGTTTGTTTTCATCACATTTTGATGAAATTACATCAGACTGGAATTCATAGTTTTTAAAGGCTTGAGACACAATCATTTGGACAATCATTGACACTTAAAACTACACACTTGTATATGAGTGTTGTGCTAAGTTGGGATTCTCCATGGTGTCAAAATACTCAGAAAGAACTTGACCTTTATAAAAAATTTTAGTGCAGAGCAGCAGCACAGCAGATATATTTTTCTTTTAGAAGCTACGAGTACTGAAGGGCAAAGCATGTTTCCACTGAAGTGTTATGGCATCTTCTAAACTCCACAACCCAGATGCTAGGCTGCATCTTTGACTGGGAAAAGAGAAGAAGCCCTTCCTGAGTGAAAACCACCAAAACTGATCCAACCACTCAATCTTTGCAGAACATGACTCCGGGGCTCTGATGCTACAAATCCACAGCACAGCTCGGCCTTGCGCTCCGCCACCGTGCCGCAGTCAGTCGGTGTCAGCCCTCCAGTACCGTACCTGGGATTCTGCGGCTCTGAACCATCGGACTCTGGACACGGCTTCTTCACCTGCAAAAGCAAAGCAGTGCTGGTTACTCTCACTTGAAACACAACTTCCTTGCTCTCCATTCATGCACTTACAGCAGAACTTAAAGCGGATCCTGCTCTGCTCACCATGATCTCTATAAAATACTTCCCGCTCTTTACAGCAGCAGTTTGCAGTACTAAACAGTGTGTTTCATTATTATCCCATGAACAGCTGCCAACTGCACTTCCCCAGGCTCCATTAGTATGTAAAACGTTCAGCTAAAATAGCTTGGGGAGTAGGCTTAACTAGGAACAAAGAAACCAAAGAACCAGGCTCCCCTCTTTAAAACGAGAATGCCATACTGTTCTCAGCTTGGCCAAGAAATGTTTTCCCAACTGATACTGCTTCTGTTTCCTGCTAAAGCTCACAATAATAAACACCAGGTTCTGGGGCAAAGCACACCGTTAGTTAAATAATTCATACGGCATTTTTCATTTTGTGAATCTGCTAACTGTATGTTAACTATATTTTCCTATTGCATCAATGAACACATACACCGTTTTCACTCATATTTACAAGATATAAATATATAAAAGGAATTTCAGCTTCCAACTCGATCTCCACAACACACTGCCATAGGCTGATTGGCGGTGATAAAATCCATCACTGCCAAATAACAATCAAAAACTGTTCTCTTGCAGACTAGGTATCTCATTGGGATCTACATGATTTCCAGCAAAAATTTAATTGTACCTTCTGGTAGTCTAAATTACTCGTATTTTCAGCAGAGGAAAAAACATCTTGCTCAATAGCTTGCTAATGCAGAATCCAGGGCTCCGTGGGAGGTTTCAAAGTTCCAGTTTTAAAGCCACCCAGAAATATCACTCACTGGGACTCACTTGGTGTGAGAGACACAATACAAACAACATTCCCTTTACAACCAGCAAGTTCAATGACAAGATTGAGGATACCTTGCATCAAGAAACTCTTCTATACTTTTTTGCTGCTTTAAAAGTATTTCAGAGGAAAGAAACTGACTGTGACTCACTTCTATTGAAGTTACTGACAAATGACAAAACACTCACCGGCTCCAACAGAAAAAAGGATTAGGCTAATGCTAAATGTTTTCCCTAAATCCCTCAGCTGAATGCCATGCAACATCATTCATGGAGATGAGCCACTCACAGAGCATGAGACACAGTCAGGGCTCACACAAACCTAAACCCGACAGGCACTATTTCATAAACGTTCAGGTGCAAACATCATTGCTGTAGTTTTATGCTAACCTCATTGTTATTAAAGTAGCATAGATCTGAAATATGATAAAATACTTCAGATACATAAGCACATGACCACCTACAATGAAAAATGCCTTCAGTGTGCATTATATACAAACACGAGAAATATTTATTCAGATTACAATACTGAGTGTTTCCTGAGTATCAGTATCATTTAGAACTGTTCAAAAAAATGTATTTAAAATCATTTAAAGACACTGCAATTACAACAGCCTCTCCTTGACAGGATGCATGCATTTTCAGGAGCAGATTGCCTCAATTGAGTCACAGAGGATTTGACCAGAAAAATAGTATTTTCATTTTGCATATAAAATATAATTTTAAATTATTGAAAACATAATGTATTTAGAACTATAAGATACAAAAACATAACATAATTAAAATTAATTTTTAAAAAAAGTATATGTCTAGTAGCTATTTAATATAAATCCTAGTAGAGCTTCTTTTTCCATGTCCCTTTAGCATACACTCACTTCCAGCATATTTTTGCTGTCTCCTTGCTCTGAAATTTACTGGCATTTATATATTCTTTTCCCATTTCTTTGCTGTTCCATGGTTGCCACCAGTAGCACTGCCTGTCATATTTGCACTGGGGCTCAGATCTCACTCCCCAGGTCAGGAAAGCTCAACCACTGACTTAACCAGCTGCTGGAGAGTCTGACAGTCACCCAGACATCCCAACATCCAGAACCTGCAAAGTGATGGCATGTCCTGTGGTGGGCAACTACCACAGAAGCCCAGAAATAGTTCAAACATACACTAACATTATCCGAGCACTTTTAACATACAAAATATATTAAGACCCCTGGTTTTCCTGGGCAGGGATGAGAGATGCTGTAATTGGGTACTCATAGGTGAGCTGTGAGCTCACACTACATAGCTCACACTACTACTGCATTTTGCTTTGACCAACATTACAAAGCAATTGAAAGATCATGCTTTATCTGCTTGGTAAACATTTTAAAAAAAAAAAAGAACCAAAAAACCGACAACAAAAAACCCAAATGATAAGTTTTGGTAAAAGCTGAAAGATCATAGCAGAAAAAAAACCACTGACCAATTGTATCAAAATGACTCACCTACTGTGTGATGCAACAAATCTGGGGAGAAAAAAAAGTGAGTATTTTTCATTTAAGAATATTGCAATGGAAGCGAAATACCTAAAAAAAAATTCAGGTTTGCAGCTTGGCATATAGATGATGCAGTTCATCTATGATCATCATTTGACGAAATGTGCGCAGAGTATAGATCTGGCTTTTCCTCTGAGACTAAATGCAAACTTCATTGTGTATCTTTAGGGTCCCTCTTTGAGAGAAAAGATTTAATAAATAAAAATGTTATTTCTTAAAGGAGGAAGAGGCATGGGATTTTCTTTCAAGTGGCCATATGGAATGAACACCACTTCTCTTCAAGGCTACTCAAGTAGCAAAACAAATTCTGTTATTCAAAAAATTATGCCACCCTTGAAGGTGAACAGAAAATCACTGTGAAAACTTCTGATCAAGGACTGAATATTGTTTCCTTTGTCTTCAGCTGCACTGTTTTACCTCTTAATCTGCCTTGCTGACTGTTTTCAAAATAATTAACTTTCACTAACAGCACATTTATTTACATTCTCATGTGTTAAATGCTATAAAAAGAACCTTTTTCTTTACTCCTGCTCTGTTTTCCTTTCCCCCCTCTCTGTTTACACAGGTTTCCTCACCATTTTAGTCAAACGTATGTTGAGAATCATTCACAAGAGTAAGTTTCAGTTTGAATTTTGTCGAACTGCGCTGAACTCTCCTACTCTGGTTGCCTGCTACAAAATGTTTGAAAAGTTTCAGTTAAAATCTTTAATACAAATATTTGTGAAAACAGACTGTTGTGTTCATGCTTTAAAAGTCACGTCATTATGCTGCTGATTGGCTTCAGCTCCTGAAAGTTGGAGGCAAAATCCAAAAACTGAAAGGGGAGGGGGAGAGTTTAAGGTGTACTGATACCAAGGAATTATAATTTCTGTGAAATTTTGCCCACATTTATTTCAGTTTGCAAGATTCTAAAAGCACAGTTGTCACACTGTTAGTGAACTCCTCTTGCAGCCTGGCTCCTGAATTTCTGAAGACCTTATCTGCATTGAATACTCTCCATCTCATAGATGCTGGTGCTGAACAAGCCTTAGGATTATTTCTGAGCGCCAGGAGAACCCCATGCCATCAGGAAATCAGACATTATCAAAACGGTCCCTCTTTGCTTTGTCAGTTCCATCTCCCACTGTGCAGTACCCTGGGTACAGAGTACCCATGCAGAGTCCTGAAAGAAAAAAACCCTGTAGACTCAAATGAAGGGAGGAAAAAAAGAACAGGGAGAGGGAACAGAAATCTGGGGACAAAAGAAGAATGAGCTCTCAATGACGGCAAAACTAGAGGAGAGCAGAAGCCAAGTGAAAAAAATGTGATGTAGGGGTGTGGTGTGGACAGCAGAAGAATATTGGGACTGGCTGAAGTGGGACACCACAGTTTGCTCTCCTCTTTTCTAGATTTGGGACTAACACCACAAACACAAGCTCAGGACTCATCAGATACCTGTGAAACTCATTACAGAAGTCATTAGTGACCAGTCTGCCCAGAGCAATGGACTAGTTCTGCTACTGCAGCTGTACTGAAAAACTAATTAATGATCCAAGCTGGGAAACTACACTTTGAACTTAGAAGATTGTGTATAAATGTTACATTTATGCAGAAAAAATGAAGGTCTGATTTGTCCTAAACTGGGGAAAAAATAATTACTTTTTTTTTTTTCACAATTTCTACCTTCACCTCTGACTTGGTTCATCACATTTCAAATACGGACACTGTTAAGTGTCTGATACTATGAGGGCACTGTGAAGAAGAGGTGCGTTAATTAAGCACCAAAGAACTGCAATAAATATTTGATATTATTTTTATATGATAAATTTCTACATGTGATGAAGGATTTTTTTATTAAGTATGGGCTTTGGATGCTTCATGTTGAACAAAGACAGACTGAGGAACATTAAAAGAAAAATCTAACTCTGCATTCACTGAAAAAAACCCACACCCCCTGGAAAGCCTAGTATGTCAGGTAATAAGATCTGCACCATAATGCATAAGAGGCTGAATTTCCACAGGCCGTATTAATTCTGGCATTTCCTTGCTTCTGACATTTTTCTTTGCAACATTAACATCTTTTAACATGATTTTATTGGACCCCATTACACTAAATGTTAAACCATGAAATGGTCCTGCTCTATGAGGTGTTCTCACACACACGCACTGGAGGTATTAAACTCGTAATGCAACACAGGTGAGAAATCCCTTCTAACACTTACAGCTGAAAAATCTTGCCACATCAGCACTAAATTATTCTGGCAATGAATCTGCTGAGTTCCCTCATCTACTGCATCAATTATGGCCTTGAGGATCCCTCCTAAATCAGTAAGTGTGCAACAGGGCTGAGTAGAGCCTGCAATGCCTTGGGTCTGGAGGAAGCAGCTTTGCATGGTGGAGCTGTGGAGGCTCTAAGGTCAAGGAGACAAGAACAAAGAAAGAAAAGTACTTTCTGCAGATCCAAGAACAACCTCAAAGCACATCTTTGTGCTTGCTTTGTGCTCATCTGTGTGATTGCTCTGGAGTATGGGCAGGGCAAGTGCACTTCTACTGCCAGGATGACTCCCCACAGCAAATTACACTGGAAAAAGTTGACCCACCGCTACTTCCTGTCCGGGGACGGGACTATGTCTGCAAAACAACTCCAGGAGAGGATGGCACAGGCAGGGGAACAACTTGATAGAAATATATGAGAAGAATACGGCTCAGGATATTTGTAGCACTGTGATGAGAATGAATAGTAATGAAAAGTAGTTCTCCTCAAATGTTTTTTTAGATGCTGACTTTGACAGTGTTTGTATGGAGTTTTATAACCACCTTGACAACAAAAACCTTAACAGAGACTCTTTGCAATGCCTTTGTATACATAATTTGCCAGAGATTTCCTTTGCTTCCATGACATCATCGCTACCACAAAACTAATAATGTCATTTGCTTGACCAACAAGAACAGGGCATGGGCTTGCTTACAGATACAGTGTTGGGATTCAGTCACAAATGGTAGCCATGCAGACAATATATCTGCTTTTGATTTAATTTTAAAAAACCCCACAACCAAACAACAAATATTATTGAGAATGAAGCAGTTTTTTGATGACTAAATTCAAATAATACTCCAACTATGCATGTCCCGTGAAGACAAAATCTCAGTGACGCTTGTGCAAAACCAAACAAATGCTGAGCAGACCTAGAGAAACATCTTAAAAGAATTCTAAATAATCCTGAATTCTTAACTGATTTTTTCACAGTAATTCACTATTCCGCCACACTTACATAAATTTCATAGATTTCACTTACTTAAACCTAGTGATAACAATAAAATTATAAAATTTAAAGTTTGTTTTAAAATGCGATATTAAATGAAATTAGTATGTATATGAAAATGTCAGACTACATAGTTATGCACAATCAAATTTTAATTACATTTCTGACAGAGTTAAAAACCCAAACACTGATGCTACCGTTGAGTGAAAGAGTTTGAAGCAATGAAAAAATGATATTTTTTCCCCTATTTTTCACAGTGCAAAGACTGTAAATAGCTGTATTTTAACTGAATCACATCCTGAAGTAGATTTGTCATATTTCAGCAGATCTGAAAACAAGAGCTCTGATTGCAAAGGAAGAATGAGGAAAAATATGCTACATGAATTAATTTAAAGGTCACTATTAGAGGAGTTTTTTGGTTGTTGGTGTGGTGTTTCTTAATGAAAGTCTGTACGAGCTAGTCTTCTGGTGGAAACATTTCTGCTCATCACCTAAACTAGGTTTACTTATTCAATTGTCTCTTCTATTTTCTTAGTAATGAAATCTTTATGCCACTAACTAAAATTGAGAACTCTAATCAAAACAAGATTGAGGTTTGATATGCTTTTTTTTTTTTAATGAAAGTAAAATACAAATTATTTAAAAGTTTTGAGCATGAAAGCATACTGCTGATGATGACCTTTGCATTTTATGTAGCACAGTAGAAGAGACTTCATATTTAAAGACATCAGATATGTTTCCATGCCTCTAAAGGGTGAGAGCAAGGGATGGGAACAAGGAAAGTCACTTCTCTTCCACCATCACGTCTGTTTTCCCTCCCTAAGATAGATTTGCTCTCGATGAAATGTGTCATTGCTACCCTCCTGCCTTGTCCTCCTCTTCCCACAGTGGTACAGTAGTAACTCTGGAAAACTAACCCAGAAGGGATACATTTAAATACCTATCGTTCAGGTAAATGAGTCTAAGCTTGTCTCATAAGGCTTCCTTTACATCCAACAGAAAGATACAGATGGATTTCACCTGACCTAGAGTAGTCATCTATTTCAGACAGAGAGGAATTACACCAAATTAATTGGGACTAATGGGTGCAACTCTCCACTTACCTGCTGAAATGCAAGTAGTTGGGAAATACTGAGGAAATGGAATGGTGCTGCCAAAGAGAGAGGAACACAACCTGTGTATCTCATGGCATCCTCCACGAAACCTTTGCCGGCAACGCTGATTATAACAATGGAGAGAGATGGCTCCCATGGAAGTTTCATGCTTTAGAGCCTCAGCTCCTTTGAACCAGTCACTGACCCTAATAATTTTAAGAAGGAGCTATGATTTACAAAGCATACAATAGTCTTAAATGCTTCCACTCTTTGAGACAATCTTCATGACTGCCACAGCATTTTGGATTTTCTGTACAAACTGCTGCCAAGAACAGTGCAAATGAACAAGGAACCAGTCCACAGGCAGCCCAAAAAGCTGTAAAGAGGCACTGCATTTCTTTTAGATCTTATTTAACCATGCTGGAATGATGAGCAGTGACACACTAGAGCTCTTGCTGGTGTGCACATTACATATACATTGAAGTTAAAGGGAATTTAATCAATCCAGGTAAATGCCTTTTTTGTACTTCCGGTGTGACTACAATGATTGTTTCTCTTGGCACACTGCACAGTCTTACCATTGACACAAGCCTTTGTAAAACATAAATCAGAAAGCTTTATCCAATATAAAACTGTTTCTACTGAGAAGTTTTAGAGAATGAAGGTGTCATTAAGGCGACATGAATTGATAAAATCTGAGAGAGCTTTAACTCCTCCATTTTCTTATTCATATGCTATCATTGGGGACTACGCATTCCTTCCTTGGTAATTTCTTGCTAGTGGAAGGGTTTCCTACGTGTTTGTTTTTGCAACATGACTAATGGGTTCACACAGCTCAGAGCTCTAAGCATCTTTAAAATCTCTTATACCTGCAAACATTTTAAAAACACGTTTTAAATTGTCTTTGGCACAAGCGCACTAAAAATATCAGAGGGTGTAACAGTCAAGTCATAATTTAAGTGATTGGAACCTGTAAAGTACTAACTTCTACATTCTGAAAAGCATTTATGCATGCAGTGTGGGAAAAACTGGCATCCTTTTTTTCTTTTTGTTTGTTTGTGTACAATGAAAGAAGGAAATATGCCTTCCCTTAACTGGTGGGTCAGGCAGGGCAAATGCCACACTACAATGGCACTTTTTGTTTCAGCCTGGGTTACCTAATAGCTCAGAGCTCACCGAACACTTTTTCCCTGCAGCTGGGGAGGATTGGCCTGCCTCTTGAAAAGAAAGGAGAAAAGAAAAGAAAAGAAAAGAAAAGAAAAGAAAAGAAAAGAAAAGAAAAGAAAAGAAAAGAAAAGAAAAGAAAAGAAAAGAAAAGAAAAGAAAAGAAAAGAAAAGAAAAGAAAAGAAAAGAAAAGAAAAGAAAAGAAAAGAAAAGAAAAGAAAAGAAAAGAAAAGAAAAGAGAAAAGAGAAAAGAGAAAAGAAGAAGGAAGGAAGGCATCAGCTCCCCATTCAGAAGTTCCAAAGGCCAAGGTTTGGAAACTCTACCAGCCTGGAGCTCATTTATCAACAAATTCAGATTCAGGGAAAAATACTAAACTACTAACACTGATTCTCTCTCGCTCTCTTTTCTTTTTCTTTCTCTCACATTATTTTCCTAGCTCTCTCCCTCCTCCCCACCCCCGTCATCTCTTAAAAAATGCCCACACCAACCTAAACACAAACCTTCAGCCTTTTTTTGCCTTTTCAAGTCAGCAAAATGTCTCAGTGAAGCTGAATCTGCAAGTATACCCTTGGTGTCTTCCTATCATCTGCCTGGTATCTCCAAACTGGAAATCAGCTAGAAGATACCATTCTTAATCCAGACATGGAAAAATGCTTACTGTTTTTACTCCAGTTATGTTACCATGATCTCCTCCAGTTTTGGCAATCACACCATTTTTTAAAAGTGTTTGATTTTTAAATAACAGCATTCCCAGACAGCATTGATGTCTTTTCAGGCGAAAAACACTGAAATGCAGGAAAACAGCTATGCCGTGCAATGCTTTCTAGATTTCATCTCGTGATTCCTCAGTTCCATAGAAATGTTGTAAGCAAACTAGGTGACTCAAAACTGCTTTGGAGATTTCATTTAACATTCAAAGGAATATCAAGTAATCTCCTGTTATATGCATAAAATTCAGAGCCTCCTCAGAAAACCTGAACATATTTTCTTTCCTCCTGCTTTTCAAAACCAACCAGGGCCAACAAATGCAAAGAAAAAAAGAATAAACTTTGAAGCTGAAATTTAAAGCAATGAAAGTCAGGAAGTTCAAAAGTTAATGTTCCTATGGCTGTGTTAACTTGGCCATGTTGCAAATAGATCATGCAAATACTTCAAGCTATTTTATTAAAGGCCTATAGTACTGTGCCATAAAGCATAATAAAACATGCTGTTTTCTTCTCATGTGGAAACCAACTTGTATGAAGAACAGTACAGTGTATTTCTACTGCTAATGCTGACTTCTCCACCACAAGTCAAGTATCTCTGCCTCAAGGCACTTCTCTGTTCTGACAATGCTGGTGTCTCATTGGAATCCAGCTTACCCTTAGCTCACCCAAGAGCTTACATACTGACCCCCGCAGGAACAAAGAACAACTTCTCTCTTGACTCGTTTGCCTCATCAGAAAATAATCTGTCTTTCTCCTTGAGATCAAAGAACATTTGTCACAACTTTTCCATCCCTCACTTAGACGAAATTTAAACAAATGGCTTTGTCGATCATCTCCTCCTTTCTGTTTTTCACTATCCTGTTTTTTACTAAGGACCATATTGGTAACCCAGGGCAGCAAACAACATGATCTCACATCTATCAAATACTCATCCCCACCATAGATTTTGAAATATATACATGTAAAATACTCTGATTTAGCAAACAATTTATTTTACTCTCCTTGTATTTTCTGTTTGTCTTCTGTGTTTTTAATATACATATTATCATGTGCTAAGGTTAAAAGACATCAGCCCGTAGAAAATGTGCCTTATTCTTGGTCAAAAATGTTACGTTTCTTAGCTCCACAGACAGCTCACCCACCAATGCTGGGTCAGTGTTAAGTAAGCAATGTTTGAAAAACCATCTGTTCCACCATCCTCTCTGTCTTGGAGAAGCATACTCATCAGCTGCATTCATCATCCCAGAGATAAAGGGACTTTAAAGGCAAGGACTGTGGTTTTGAACCATATTCAAAAAGCTCAGTAAAAGAAAAACAGCTCTAATGCGCTCACAGTACCCTTACTCGATGTGACCTTTGTACTCAATAGTTTTCGAGCACTAAAGTCTTCATAGAAGCACAACCTGTTTAAGAACGAATGAATACCTCACTCAGATCACAGTCTGACAGAATGGGATGGAATAGTTCGGGCACACTGAAAGCATTTCATACGGATTCAGCTACATGATCACTTGATTTATAGGCAACCCAAAGAAAGTTCCTAGGCTGAGATTTGAATTATTCCAGACAACAGGGTAAGCTCTTCCTACAAGCTCTTCCAAGTTTATCCACTCGTTCACCAGTGCCAGTTTTGCTCAGATACTTTTTGGCCAACTTTTCTTCACTATTGGTCTTACCCAAGCTGTAAGAGCCAGATGTAATGGTAGGAGACCAGTTATTACCTGCAGTGTCTGCCAGCATAATCCATGCTGTGTGAGCCGTCCATCACACATACGTCATAAAGAATCAGAGGTAACATTGTACATGTCCTTCAGAAAAGGAGAAGAACTACTGCAGGTTTTCAGTACACTTCTTAGTGTGCAGCTTGTAAGAAGGACTCAAGTTACTTCCGTGTTTTTTGGATCCTTCTTCATCTCTCAGGAGAGACAACCATGTTCAATTAACAGTGTTGTAAGTGGCACAGAGTACCAGAAAGATGAGACAATATAACTGAGCGTCATTCACAGAAAATTAAGAACATCGGACTTCTCTGTTATCTAAATGTTGATCATTTTTATCAGGAAAAATACCCGTTATTCACTGTGCTCCTTCACAACCCTGAAAGGCTGGAGTACGTTTATGCTGAATACATATACGGAGACCTGGGAACGCAAGCAGGCTCTTTGTGACCAGCTGCAACGACTGCGGAGCGCAATACAGTTCTGCCAAGTTCTGCATGGGCTCCTGCAAGAGTAACAGCAGCAGCTGCCTGAGGTGATGCTGTATTCACTCCCCCAGCAAAAGGCATTCCCTGAGTGGAGAGGTTGACAAGCCTGGGACAAGCCCCAAAAGATACAAGCTTAGGCCTAAATCGGATCGTGGTGGTTTGGCCATTTATTGTCAATGAAACAATTCAGAATAATGAAGGTAAGTCTGAATATGCCTTTGTAGGACAGGAGGCTCAATTAATGCCAAGAAGCAACAGGTGGACAGAGCAATAAGACAGGCTGGAGGGAGGATGAACAAGGTAATATGAGCAGGTAATATGAACACGATTTTAGCCCAGCACCTGCCTACCTATTAACAGCTGGCAGAGTCCTGTAGGCATTGTGGAAGATGGGAATTATGTTAAAACAGTACTAAAATAAAATAAAACTAAAAAACCAGCCACAAAGCCCCAGCAACAAAAACCGTTCTGCTATACTGTGGTAGCTTTTCTCCTGGTAGTAGATCAAAGGTATTCAGCTACAAGTATCTGACTTTTCCACAGATAATATCTATGAATCTGATCATGAACAAATAATTTGGTCCATGAAAACAGCCCAAGCTGAAGTCATCAGCTAATTGTACAACACTAGTATTTTTTTGCACAATGTGCTGAGGCTATTCCAATTAAATAGCACCTGCTTAAAGTGTATACAAATTACTATGCTACAAATTATTTTTAAAAGTGCATTCAAAACTCAGAAAAAAGTGGAAGGAGAAGGTAATAAACAAGTGCACATCACACTCTACTTAGAAAATTACCAAGTAACTCTCCTCTACATTTACAGTGAACAGCTGTGCTTTTTCCTAGCTTCATACATTTCTCTTTTCCCACATTACTGCAGCTAATTTGTTTAGGATTTTAGCAACAATTTCTAGCAGCTGTTGTAACATTAATAAACTACTTCAGATACCTAAGAACTTCAGCAACCTATTTCTCTCATAGTAAGGATGCAAAAAATTATTTGTTGTTCAAACTACTTGATGATGGAAATGAAATAATCAGTGTTTTGTGGCCCACATGTTATCCAACTGCTGAAAAAACAATTTGTTAAATGTAAGATAAAAGGACACACAATGCTGCAGTGTAAAATCTCACAAACACTGGATATAAACAAGATCTATTTGCATGCATTTGTATCATCAGGGAGCCAAATTTACTTTGTTTCTGGTTACTTTAATTTTCAGTGCCTGTGGAACATGTCAGTAAAAGTGAAGAAAATGCTGCTAAGAAATGAGTCCTTTTTTTTGTGGTTGTTTTTTTTTAAGGGTACAAGAAAAAGAATAATAACTTAGCAAAGGCAAACCACTGATAAAATTCTTCTAATAAATACATAGGAAAATATACTGCACATAATGTGCACTATAGTTACTATATGCTAGTAAGCATCACAGAAGCACAATCCTGTGTAGTGAGACTACTTTTCACATATACGATTTAGATTTGATTATTCAAATATTAAAGAACATTTACAACACAACATTCATTAAAAACCCTATTAATATTGCAGGGTTAAAATGTCATTCAGGGAAATTAATCATAAAAGAATAAATGATAAATTGTATCTATACACAGGAAAACAACATACATTTGGTTGTGTACCAATAACAACAACAGCCACAATTAGAAAGTGCGTAATTTTGGTTTTGTCACTTGAGCTATGCGGTAGTTCTTAGCGCTAGTCAGAATAGCTGTATTTACTGCATAAAGTATGTAAATAAATCCGAAACTATCAGCTCATAACATATTTTTCATTATTAGCCAAGGGGGACAACATCAGAGGCAATACAGCTCTTAAAATGCTGCTGCAAGAAAGAACCACTTGACAGATCATACTTCAGCTCACATGTAGGCCAATTTTGCCTCTTTTTTCAGGTTTGAAAATTTGACTGGTAATATCTCACTATGGCTCTTTAGTATATCCAAAGAGATTTTCATTTTGTATTATTAACACTGCTATATTAAAATGCATAATTTTAAAATATTTGAAATTATGTTTTAATTCTAAAGGTCCTTTATAAACAAAATAGTTGAACTAGCTTTCCAGAAGCAATTAATTAACTTTGTCAGGGTTTTTTTTTTCCCATAATATTTCATACTATTTGTTTATGTTTGCTGTCCTCCAGTAAATTCTTTAGCCAGCAGGCAATTACTTGGAATAAGGAATTCTTCCAATTTATTTTGGATGGTTTTATATACCCCTCTCAAGCATTAAAGGAAAAAAACCGCTTTAGTTTAGGAAAATATTATAACCAAGATTCCCCAAACTCTCAAAGCATTCAAAACAAAAATAAAGAGACAGCTTCACAGTGACAGATGAATTTCACGTACCCAGGGCAATGCCCAGGAGTTGCAATAAAGTGTATTTGCAACGCATCTGCAGCCATTTCTCCCACAGGAGTCTGCGCACTCTCCCCTACTCCGGACAAGTGAGCAAGTGCCCTTTGTCTCCGGCGCAACATGCCAAATCTCCTGCATCTTTTGACCCTCCTCCCTTCTCTCCTGTCTCCTCAGCCTGATCTTGGAATGTTTTGGCCACGAGGTTAAGAAAGATCCCCCCATTTATCACAACCTGCCAAGCACAACAGGGTCACAGTCCCAGCCCCAGTGCTATCACTTAGCTAATCCAGCCTCGGCACAGGCATGAAACTTCAAAGATATTTTGCCACGGGCAAAAATTAGTCCTTATTTGCTTTAAAATCCAAGTATCAATCAAGTTAAACTGTGCTTCAGTGGAGCTAACATTTTGAATGTTCAGAGCAACATGGGCATTTGGTTCTTAGCTGTGACTCTAATTGAATGCAGAGCTCACCTGGAACAGCATTACAAATACTTCAAGTACAGCAAAAATCTCATCATGAGACAATTCATTTTATCCATGAGAAAACCCTTGATAAAATGAACTGCTCAATTGCTCATGTAAACACACAAAAGCACCTTCTAGTTCATGTGTGCAAATAAATACATATAATACACACAGGATCTCTGTTCATGTTAAATCACTTCAGATTATTTTACCATCCAAAGGTTTTACTACGAGTTATACCAGATGAGCAGCCAAACTTACGTGATTGTAAAGGTCAGTTAATGACTTCTAAATATCCCTGAAATTAATGTGAAGAACAATTACAGATTTACTATGAGAACAAGCAAAGGACTTTTCTTCAATATCTACGAAGCAAATAATCAATTAACACTAGGTAAAAATATGGAAATTTTACTCTCCTGGGACTCTGCCTATCACTTTCTGTTCAACCCAATGCAAACAATACAATAATTATGTTTTTTAAATAAATCCAGGCTCTCCAATGTGTATTTTTAACTACATACTTCTGGGGCTAAAATGGGATCCATCTTAAAATGAGCTTTTTAAAAAAATCTTCACCTTTTCTTCAGATACTTACCTATAATTGATTACTGTTTAATTATGTATTAATTCAGAGTAATGACTGAATATTGCAAAGAGAAATAAACCACATAGATACTATCTTTCCTGTTAAGCTGTTACTGAAATGTATTTTATTTATTTTTTCCAGCAATATGATCAAAAATATTTTTAATATAATAAAATATAACAAGGAAATAAGTAGCATATTAGCTATGGTATTAAATTCTGCAAACTGCTCACATACCTTTTTATACATAAATTTAATACAGCCATGCTCTCCTTTTATTTAAAAATACTGAAATGTCATGTTAAATTTTTAATCCCTTGTGAATAACATTTACTAAATAATTTCTACCATTCAAAGCTTAAAACTGAATAAAGTGTTAATTATTTCCTCTGTTCTCCCAAAGTAAATGTAATTTTAAAAAAATTATGTATAGCTATTTGCAAAGAAAACAGCAGAAAATAAAAGACAAAAATCATAGGTAAGAATGCGGATGAGACAGCATGCAGTGTGATTTTTCATCTGCTTCTTCAATTTAGTATGTTCAGACATTTTCTCAAAACACATTCTGTTTAAGAAAATAACCTTGACTTCTAATTTCTGTAACAGATGAATTAGTTTCCCTGTATGCTCGCACTAGCATACATATATACATGTGTGCATGATCACACAAATGCACAAACATACAGACATTTTCCAAAGCCAAATTCAAGCTCTTTTGCTTGATATTATCCACATTCACCCAAGGTTGCTGCTATTTGATTTGCTGTACCATTTAACAAGCTATACTAAGTACTTTCATAAATCTCAAATTATCTTGGAAAAATGCTTTAGGAAGAACTATTTTTCAATCCAGGAATTTAAAATATTACTTGGTTTATATACCTTTTTCACATTTACATTTGATTTACTTTAGATGAAATTATAACGGCACAAAAGGTACTGAGATAGTCAAAAGCTGTTTAGCTGAAATGTATTTCAGAAAATAGTGAACAAACAAAGAAAAGAAACGTGTAACCGGATCCTGCTGCTTGCTGCTTACCAGACCACAGGCACAAAATCAGAGAACTTACTGGCTGTAAGAATTTATCATACCTCGCTCCCAAAGAGCTTCCCTACCTATGACAGATCCCTATAGCTGTAGATGCCTGTTTACAGTTGGACCAAATTGCCTTGCTCTTTCTTTCCGGGGACTTTGCTTGCTGCACTAGGATAATAAAACAGCACTCCCAAAGTGAACCCCTCCTGAGTTTCTCTGAATGAAACAGACATTTAAGGAGCAGTAATCCCCATGCCAGCTCCCACCGCGGCCTCTGCACTGCTGCTCTTGCTGCTGCGCGTACCCCACGGCAGGGAACAGCATCTGACTACAACAGCAGCACACGCACATGTTAGGCTCCCTGAAGAAAGCTTTAATCACAATTTGTTCTCAAAAGAATGGTCTGTTCAATTGCAAAGTGCATTAAAAAGAATAGATAATGTTACAGAGACAGAGCGAACTTTGGAGGAGGTAGAACCGATGCTTTAGCATATTTACACTTCAGCATTATTTGTTCCAAACGCATGTCTAATCAGCTTAGAAATTAACTAAATGGATTTCAATGAAGTATTAGGAAAACAATTATTTTATTGTATCCACAGTGTACAAACTATAGTTTTCGTAGTTTAGGGCTAATTAATTTGAATTCAACTTATGTCTAGACACCTGTCTCAGCATATCAGCCTTTAAGTGTCTCTTATAAATATGTTATTGAATTAACACACCAAGGAACTCCTCATCAATTTGACAAAATGTGACATTTGCAGCACATTACAGAACAACACATTTTATTTCTTATAGTACTTAACAAGTAACCTCCTGTGGTAAACACAAGCTGATCCTGGAAGAACCTGTAAAACTCCTGTACTCTAGAGCCACCATGAACAAACACCTTGTTCCAAAACAAGTTTGAAACTAGCTACTACAGAAATTAAAATCAAATCTCCTTTTCAGAACAGAATCTGAATGGGAATTAATACCCGTTTATATTTCTCATTTTATCGCTAAACAATATTTGCATCAATAACGCAAATTAAAATCCATCATAACCTTACCTCAGTAGCTTCTGAAGAACAGGAACCAATTCCCTAGATATGCAAAGCCAGTTTCCAGGACAAAAAAAAAGAAGAGAATATCTGTTACGTTTCACACCAATTAACTTCCACTGTAGAGCAGCTGAGGTGTGCAGGCAGATTTTCAGGACCAAAAGGCTTTTGCATCCGTCTGCTAAGACTTTTTAAACTCAGGAATACTGAAGACACTTTGTTCTTCCTTGAACTGTCATGCCGAGCCTAGCACAGTCCAGTTACTTAAGTTAACTAGGAGGAGATCTGGATAGTAAACAAGCTTGGCTCTGTCCAATGGCTTTCCACACCCTCCTGTTTATAGTAAGATGACTTGCATTCAGAGGTCACCCCATCATCAGCTCCTGTCTTTCAGTAGGTATCTAATGTGCTGCATTTATCCCAAGGCTCTTTTAATGAAACCACCTTCCTGGTCCCTGCTCGCCTGCTGTCGCTATGACACATCTGCTCCTTATTGTGCAAAGCCCTATCAAGTGTTAAAATATACAGAAAAGTCATACCTGGGCATATATTCTGCAAGTAATTCAGGTATTTATAAGTGCTTACCTTGTCTGTGAATATTAGCAACAGAAAGTCTTTTTAAAGATCAAAGAATTTTGCCAGCAACATTCATCTTGTGAATAAAAGAAATTCAAGAGGAAGGAAGATGGATGTCATTGTTTGATCTGGATTTAAAACTTTTACAAATACTCCCCAGAAGGATAATGCATGTGCCTGTGCCAGATAATATTTACTTGAATATGTTAACATGCTGGAAACAAGAGATGAGGAGTGTCCTCGAGCCCTGCTGTAAAATGATACGGAGCCAAGAAAAACAAGGGTCAAGTGCCAGGACCCCAGTGAAAACACTAAGTCAGTTCTGGGCTGAAAGAATACACGGAATTGATGGTTCTTACAAAACACAGTACATCTGCAGCAGTGTAGAGCCTCCTAGCTCTCATTTTTTAGGCATACAAGTGCTACTGGTTACAAGAGGTTTGTGATCCAACTGGCAATTGCTGTATTCTTCATAAAGCACTGCAAACCAAAAGAATAAAGCCCCTGAAAATTGCTTATCAAGACAGATAGATCTAAATTAACTGCATCTTAAAATGAGAACAAGAAAATGGTGTTTAGTATTTTCCTTCAGAAGTCTCATAAAAATAAGAATTCCAAATTTCTACCAGTACTTTTTCTCTCTCCTTAGCCATCGGGCAGCACTAGGAAGTTCAGCCTTGTTTCAGTGGGGATGTGAAACTGAAGATGGCACTCTCTCCCCATGCAAACACAAGCCTGACTGCTGCTCAGAAATGCTCTTTGAGTGAAAGTTACACCTGTAGCACATTTTCGGCACCATTTTTTGTCACCACTACAGCATCAAAATGACAGATAGCAGCTTGGCTCTGCTAAAGCTAATAAAATATGACTGATGAACTGGGCTAGAAAGCCATGTCAATTCAGATTAGGATATTTGTGCCATCATTTGACAGGTTCCATGCTTTATTACTAGAATGGACTGTCAGGACTATAAGGGCCACTAATAAATACATCCATCCAGATTCCCTGATGCCTTTTATTGGCATAGAAACCAAAATATTGGTTTCTATGCCAATAAAAGTATTCAGCATAACCATTTTTGTACTTAAACCCACTAATGGAGTTTAAATACGAATGTTTTTTTATGTGAAATCTCACTCAATTTTTATAAAATACTTGTGCTTAGAAATATAATATACTTCCTTAAACAGGTGCCTGTCAGCTGCTATAATCTCATGCACTGAAATCCAAGTAATCCTCATTTTACTGCATGATGTGGCATAATGAAGGCCCACCTCTCTGACAACGAAAACCCACCGAAGCGTATATAAAGTACTGGGGAGAACATAATCCGCTTTCAGATGCTGTTTTTGACATTAGCTTTCTTAACTACTGAAACAACACATCAGATGTGGAAGGTGCCTAATCAAGATTGGTTGGGGTTTTCACCACCAAAAGAAGAGAAACAAAAGAAAAAGCTATTGCAGTAAATGCTGCCAAAGAAGAGTGAAAGCACCAGGACGTACATTAACAGGGGGCTCCAAGGCTCCAATCCTACCCAATGAACTGCAGAGTCTTCACAGTAGTGGAGAGTCCTTACAGCAGCAGAGAAGGAACAAAATTTTTCTCTTCTTCTACCAGGCATCAGACAGAGGAAAATCAGCCTGGGCTTGGACTCCACCAACAGTTAAGGAGCACACCACCGCTCCCTCTGCACACCTCTGTGTTCAGGAGGTCCTCACTCAGCAGCTTCAAACCCAAGCAGATTGTTTGCCACTCCCTGCCACCACCTCACCTCTGTATTCCTGTCTTCTGTCACAGACTAACACCAAGAATGAAAGGACCAAAGAAACAACCACCAGCCTTCCTCCTTTTCCCAGTTAAACAAGACAATTTTATTGTTTCTCAGGTCTGGATGCCTGGAGGCAAAGTACAGTCCCACACACTTGTAAAGGTGTTCATCACAAAGTGGTGATAAAAGATTTCTATGCCATAGTTTGGTGCACGTGCTGGTAGTGTCAAAAGATGACCAGAGGAAATTATTGCATCTACAGCATGTGCTCCTTTCTCAGACTGACTGACAGGGAATCCACTGTCCTAACATCCCTGCAATGGATTAACTTCTCTGCAAACTGAGATTACTAAGGGGGAGATGTTTTTTATTGACAGGTAAATCAGAAGCATCTTCATGCCCTGTATTTACAACATCATTCTAAGGACACAAATGTAACAGAAAAGAAAAGAGCAGACATTAGCAAAGAAACATTGCAGTCATTTCAGAAAATACGAAAGCATGAAATGTTAAGTATTTTGAATTTCACAATTAGTTCTGCAACAAAAAGTGCTTGGTTTAGAGCCCCAGTAGTGAAAATTACTTCCGGTATTATTTTTTCCTGTTCTAAACTTTGTTTTAGATGCTTTTGTTCACTGCCTGCAATACAGAGAATACCAAACCAAAAAGAAAAGCTTACCAACAAGCCTTTATATTTTAAGAAATGTCACAAACTGACATTGCCAAGTTGCAAGTGACTTCCTTTTTTACTATTCCTTCAGATTTCATCATAGGACGTGAAGTTCTTCTCAAGCTACATTGCAGGCAAAAACACGCCGCAGCAGCACCTCTCATTCCATTGAGCAACCCCCTCTAACACATCCTGAGAACCACCACAACCACTTCACATTTTGAGTCGGGGTATTTTTCAAGCAATAGAATGATAAAAATCACAAAAAGAAGAATGTAAGTAGAGATACTTTTGGAGAAAGGGATGCCTGAGAGATTTTGGGTTGGTCAGCAGTTTCATAACTGAAGATCAAATTCACTGACAAGTAAGTGCGTTCCTGAATTCTTTAGGGGATCTTGCATTCAGTGGGATTTAAAGATGCTTTGATCAAGAGGGCTGCACAACCCTCTGATTTTCTGCTCTTTGGGGTCTGTCCACATTTCCCTGGCTGGCTGGCTCTGGCAAGTCACCACAGGCCCCGGGGGTGGCAAATTTTAGCCACAGAATGGATAATGGTATAATGGTGCCTCCAGTATGCCTACCTTTTTAAAAAAACAAAAGTCAACTGCTTTTACCTTTTCTTCTTACTTTGTATTTTTAGTCCAAAGATAAATGATAAATTCCCAGATCCAAACTACTGTGCTTTTTCAAGAAAATTAAATTAGATTTAAATTTACAACCCCCTCCAAAATGGTTTTGTTGACTTGTAACTTCTCTTTTGTTTGTTTTTTCTGAGCTGTATTTGCGGCAATTCATCAGACTTTATGGAAAGAAAAGCTACCATTTGGATTTCACTTCATGAGTGCCTCTCCTGCCTGCTCCAGGACTTGTCTGTAAAACCAAGGGATCGAAATAAAATTACTCCTATTCTAATGCTTCTATCTATACATGATGCCATATTTATTATACTCTCCAGCCACCACTAAAGCTGTATTATGTTCTGTCTGGGCACTGACCAGCCTGAGGCTTCTTAGAGCAAAGTCTGTGGTTCCATCGCAGTCCCCTCCATTTTCCCTCTCCTCGTTCTCCTCAGCCTTGCAGAGAGACTCTTCTTGGATACAGAGAACAACAACAAAACAGTGGATACTAGATGGATTTAAAAACATGCACCTTTTTCACAATTGAAACTGCTACCAAAAACTAAAAACTGCATAAATCTTGGAAAAGAGACTGAAAACAGATGGAAAGACAGATCGGTGACTCTGTGATTCTAAATCTCAATAAAATAATTGAAAAACTGATGGAAACCAGTTAAATTCTAAGTTCAATGAAAAAACAGACATCTGAGCATATCAGATTTTCAGTGGTAACTGAAAAAGTTTATAAACATAAATAAGAACTACACATAGTAAACAAAAATTTATAAGAGCAACAAACTGTATATATTTACAAATGACATTCCTGAAAGAGCTTTAAAACACCACTTTTAAAATAAAAGTTTAGAGGACTTTCTACTTTTGTCTTCTGTTTTCTCAGCACCTGAAATTTCCAATTTATTTCCGCAGTCTTACGATTCAGCCTTTAAACTGAAATATCAAGCCTTTAATTCCAAACATTAATGACCAACACAATAAAATTGTCGCAACTGGCAACAAAGTATTTTGTCTCCATCCCAACTGCCTCCACTGGTTTCACTGAATCTTTTTGTAAAAATTACTCATTTACCTCTCATTTACACCTGCCATTTTAAGTATCTGCGATATTGATTCTGACTTGAAATAAACACAGAAATGAAATCTGAGCTTTAAGAAATGTTTGTCAAGTTCAAGGTGCAAACTTTGTGAAAAGATTTTTCATATAATTTCTCCTAAGGGAAAGTTGATATAGGAAACCCTATCTCTCAAAGGCATCCAAGGTAAAAAAAAAGGCAAGAGTATTCATTCAAACCCCTGCAAATTATCATGTGTTTTTATCACCATATTTTCTGGAGCTACAATCAAGATGAGTAATGTATTCAGTGATCAGTCCTGGGCACAAATGTGATCTCAACCCTGAAATCTTAATGTTAGCTTTATTTATGGCTCTAGAGTCAACTCTAGTATAATCTTCCAAGTTTATTTTATGACCAAATAAAAAGTTTATTTAAGTAAGTACAGGAGAGACTCTATGTGAAAGTTCAGAAGGAGCTGCAATTTTTGAAGTGGATCTCAAAAGCTTCAGGAGAAGGAGGAAGTCGAACCATTTAGAGTTTTTGACTTGCACTCCCTATCATCAGGCTCCATTTTCTATCCTTGTAACCGTTATGTGTTCAAAGACACTCAGTAAGAGCGTCTGCATATCTGACTGCTCTTAGTCAAGCCTCTCATTCTAGGTAACATCCAGTTTGAGCACAAAAAATGCAACCAATTTGTACCTCTCATTTTTTCAGACGTGTACAATGCTCTTCACTGCCTGTACTCCCCACTTCTTTCAGCTTTTGTTCTGCTTCTGAGACAGGACCAGCTCTCCTCCCTAATTCCCCCTCTCTCCGTGCACACGTGACTACTACAGTGTACGCAGTCAGAAACGATGGTCTGAGGAATGGCATGATAGATTTTTCATATAAAACAAGGGCTGCATCCTTGCTTTAACTTACTGTTTATTTTGAAAGCTGATTGGCACCTCCATAACTACCACGGACCTTCCCAACAGAAAGTCGGAGCAAGTATCAGGTTGGAGACAAGCAAAGCAGGGACTCCTACACTGCGGTATGCAAACCACTTCAAGGCAGTACTTTTGTGCCGGGGCAGGGAAAAGCGGGAGCAGCAGCAGTAGATTCCGACCTTTCTGGGCACAGTGCTGGGACTCATACTGTTTATTTGTGCCTGGAGCAAAATCTAATGTAGTAGGGGAAGTGCTTTTTGCATGATGGAAAAGACGGTGTTTAGGTTCTGGCTTGGGAGGCATGGGAATTAAGGAATGGCTGACTTACTCTGAAAAAGATCTGCTATATGACTCTTTCCTAGCAAATAAACTCTTTTAGGCCTTCTTCAGTTCAAAGGATTAATAAAGTCAGCAGTTTTTACTGAGGGCACTTCCCTTGATATGTAAGTATGTAAGAAAAATTCCATTTTCCTTTTCTAAAAAATATAAACTTTCAAAGAAACATGATAAAATTTATGCATGCACTAAAACTAAACTGATAAAAATAATAAATTCAAAACAGAAAAAATAAAATAAAAAAAAAATTTTGCTTGTACAGCAACTCCCTTAAACACAACCAGACAAAAGCTCTCGTTGTGAGTGAATGAAGCTTATCTTTCATAAATTTAGGGAAGCCAGTCACCTTATATAAAGAAATTATTTTCTCTGTATAAAAAACTTGGAGGGGAGGTGTAACTAAAAAGTAACAGCAAACATGAGTTACATGGTGGAAAGTCTTGGTTTTCTCCATCCCTCTGTATGGACATTCCAGGGGGATATCTAGCTTACTACTCAGTTAACTTGGCCTTTACTGGAAACCCCTTTATTCAGGCACTAAAAAAACCCACTGTCCTACCAATATCCTTAGGCATTTTGAACAAAAAATATATCAAAAATACAAAAAATAAATTTAACATTTTTTTGGTACAATGTTTTTATAGATCTTACGCAAAACGTTACAAATGTTTTAATAAAGAATCCATACTCTGAAAGTCCTGCTGAGCCATACTAACTATTGAGGTCTCTGTCTTTTCATGTAAGGAGACTAACAGCTAGTTAAAAAAAAAAATCCTCTGGTATCACACAGTCATCTTTCTCCCAAAGTTATGGATGACACCGAAACTGTTAGACAAGTCGATGGTCCACATTTTTCAGACATATATCTGATACTATAATAATTTCTTAAAAACATAATTCTAACAATCTTTCACCATAATTAATTGATAAATTTTCTATATGCTTTCTTGATTTGGGTAAGATGGTGCTGACAAATTTGTTCCCTTGAATGTCTATGTCTTTTAACTCATCAAAGGAGGACTTGGACAGAAGTTTCCATTTTTGCCTTTGTTTGTGTTGGCAGCTTTACCAATGGGAATTACAAAGAATTTCACAGCCTGGCAAAGGGAGGAAGTGACATCTCTATATCCCCAAATTATCCAAGCTTTCAGCAGCTTGCTCCTTCTTCTGCTGTGCTAAACTATAGCCTTTTATTCCTTTCTCCTCCAGTGGCAGCATACTGCCTAAGCAAAATACCAACCTCCCTCTCTGCAATTTTATTAAATTCACCCTCTGCTTTAAGCTAATCCATGCTGAAGCCTCAGCTAACTTTTTTATTCCTAGGAAACACAGAAAAACACAGGGACATATTCTGTTCTTTAGAGGCATTGATCATTTTTTTGGGTGGAATGCACCCCAGTAATCAGGAGCAGAACGTGGATAGTTTTGCTAAAATATCATTGCATTGAACTGATCACTACAGTGTAGTGAGTAACTAACTTAGTGTTACTAAACACTACAAGCATTTTAAGTTTGTAAAACACCTAAGACCTCCACACTCCCTCAGTATTTTTCAAACATACAGATTCACAATTGGAAATACAATGTTATTAATGTCCTTTTATGACAACACTCTCCTTGAGTAAAGTATCCATCTAAAATTATCTGTGATACAGTAGCAAAATTTGGCCCTCACTGTGTTTTTTTTAGCTAGTATATCTAGTATAAATAATTAAATTTCTACGTATAAAGTTTTATTTCACTGCATCCGGTTTCCTTCTCATCACACTTGCAATCCTGCTACAGTCAATGGGGTAGCACTGTTTTGAGAACAAAATCTGGATCAGGATACAGATTTCAACACCACCCTACTCAAAAATATAGTGTTTCAGAGTTTCTACTGCAACTTCAAAGGTGGATCATCTTACAAGTGACTAGTGCTGGAGAGCAAACATCCTCCATCATCATAACAAATCTCCCAGCATCAGCACAAGCATTTGGAAGAACTACTTGTTTTACATTGTCATCTCTTATTTCCGGACACAAGTGCAGAAATGCAGATAAGTTGCTTTTATCTACTAGTTAGATCTGCATATATAAACGAAGAATAAAATATCACAAATCATAGTAGTTTGCAACATGATTCAGCAGCTTTAATAAAATCAGGTTTCTGTCACTGCCATGAGACCTTACTAACATTGTGCTTCAAATTAAAAAAGAAATTAAAATCCCACAATGAGGGGTTCTTATTGCATGCTTTAAAATTTATATTTTCCTAAAATGGACTTCAAAAAATTTTCATTAAAGTCTAAACCGGTACTTCGAATTCTGCTTCTCCAACTGGACTTTCCATCATTTCTAGTAATCAAACAATACCTTTTAAAGACTGAAAATAAAATGTAGAGACTTGAATTTCTTTTATTCTGCAGAGAAAGAAGTGAACTGAAATGAAAGAATGAACATACAATATGAAAGAATAAATCCTAGTAAATTTTGCATGTAAACAAAACTGCTGTCCAAACTGGGAGCCAAGCCAAATGGAATACAGGTAAAAACCATTAATGGTATTCCCTCGCAGTAAATGAAAGCAATTTCTCTTTAACTTTGAAAGTAATGTGATTCGTGTCATTGGCCCTACAAAGAGGGTACAGACAAACCTTCTCTCTGACAGCTACAACTCTATTTTGACAATTTTTAGGATACAAGAAAGTGGTTTGAAGATACACATTTAAGCAAATTCAAAATATTGGCTTCTATGCCAATAAAAGTATTCAGCATAACCTATAAAAAGCATATGCATGTGATTATTTCTTCACATGTGAGTTTTCTCGGTGGCTTTATTAAGTGTTTAATTCACAGTGCGCAGTTAGGCGTATGTGTAAATCACCATGAGAATGGAATCTGAATTGAAAAAGTGTTAAGTTTCTACCAGGGATTTCAGTCTATTCTCCTTTCCAGATTTGTCATACTTGTTTTCAACAAAAAGGACATGACACTGGAGTATGTGCAATTAGAAATGAGACTTAACTGCTCACACTTATTTCTAGAGATGCACAAACACCTTGAGATATTGCTAAAAAAAAGTATATAGTGCATGAAAATATTACTTCAGAGATTTGAAACATTTCAAGCACACATACATTAATTCAAAGTGAATCAGCTATAAATATCTTCAGTTTTAGCAAGAGTTCAAGGGAATATTAGAAAATACCAAGGAGTATTTTAAATAACTTAAGGTGCACAGCAGAGAGAGAAAATATGCAACTTGGCAACGAAAATATGTAGCTAAAATAAAGCAGAACTGTTTCACTACAAGGAAAACGGTATCACCTATTCAGAGTGGCTGACTGGGAAAAGCATGTATGCAAGGTTTATGGTGATTTGGCCCAAAACTGTCACATCTGGACAGAGCAGGGCACAACCCTAAACTGTACCTGTACCCTAAACTGTTACTGGGTTAATTAAATAATCTGATTTCTGTCCCCACTGGGAATGAACAAATCCTGTATTAAAAGAACTGAGAGATAAAAGGAAATTTGAAACAACCTCCCAAGTGCATTTAAAAAAATTAAATAAATGCCTGGCTATGCCTGTGCTGAAGGGCAGGGTAGGAAAAAACAGTCCCAAGTGAAGTCCTTCTGCCGAGAATTCCTTTGTGAGAGTGGAGCAGGAACCACTGCCAACAGAAAAGGAATAGACATTTTTTTTCCTCAGTGAGTGCTGTACCCCAGAGCTGGCTGAGAGCTCAGTTTAGAAGATACCAACTGTGATATCTCAGTAATCGACATTACTGACGATTTTTAAATCGGGGTCAGCCCCTGGTCTGGTAAAGTTATGGAACAATCTGCCAGGACAAGGAGCTCAAACTTACTTCTATACTACATGGATTTGTTGTTGTGAAACATAAATATTTCTATCCGACCACGACAAAACTATTTAATATTTGTGAATGTTTTATTTTTCATGAAATAATTTCAGTCATAGAGACATTCGTGTTCTCTAGTGGCAGTGAATTCCAAATCTTGATTATGTGTTGGTAGAAAAATATTCCTTTTTATTAGTTTGAACTATATTCTAGTTTCTCATAATGCTCCCTATATTGCATCACTTGACCTAGCGTCTCTATTGTAGTTATTATTGCACACACATTACTGCACTCATCTGTCAGCTATATCTGTCACAGTCCATAAAGGAGGGTTAGGGGGCTCAATACATTTATTAATTTCCATTTCCCATATCTGAATTCTGTAATTCTTCCAAATCCTTAGCACGCTGAGCAAATAGAATAGAACACGAGGCACGGATTTCTCTCCCTCTCTCTGTCCCTCTGTGCTTTCCTGTGGCAGCACAGAAAGACTGCGAGAGACTCAGAACTCCCCGCTGGGTAACCTTTCTCTACGTTTTGTGTGAGGTCACCTACGCTGTCACCTTGGGTACCAACACTGCTACCTATCTGAGCAGTATCAGGGAAGGAGGGTGACAGGGAGGGGTCTCCTCACATTTTAAGGAACTACAATACAACTCTACTCTGCTACTTTTTCTAATAGCACACTTCTCAGTCCTGTCCTGAGACTCCCTGAGACTCTGTCTCCATGACACTGAGGAAAATAAAACCCAATGTACCACTGTGGCAGAAGCCATATCTCTTCATCAGCTGACTTCTAACCTGGGCTCCTCAATGAGAAGTTACAACTAGGTTGGATGAGCTGAATTTTTATTTGCTTAATATCTACCCAAAGTTAGATACCTGAAGCAGTTATACGCACTCTTCTTTTATCAGATTTAAAATGAAAAGCAGTTTTGTAATGCCACCAGATTTTTTCTTTACTGAAAAAGAAACCCAACACTGTGAACCTTGAGGCTGGTACTTTAGTTTTTAGTTAAACAAAACGTTAATTTCTGGTTTCTATAATAAGATTTACCATATAGACAAAAAGGGAGAGACAACCACAGATTACTATGTTAGCTTTTCAAGCTCAGAGGGACACATTGTCTCAGAGCTGGTTATTGAGAGAGGAACACAAATAGGACCAGGAGGTGCACCAAGTTTAAGAATAACCTAAGCAGCAGCTCAAAGAGGAGTTCTGGAGGGGGACAAGTAGATTGAAACAGCTATCACCTCAACAAAATGTAGGGAATCAAACAGAAATGAGAGCTGAAGGACTGTTTCAAAGAACATATATGTGAATGAACGATCAACCTTGAGCATTTGGAAAACATTAACTCATGCCTTCCATTTGAAACTATGTGAAAAGACAGCTTCCTACTGCATTATTAAAACTCTGTGTCTTTATCATATGTTCCTCCTCAGAACAGATAAAGATGAAATCACAGGGTCCTTAAAAGTTGAAGATGGAAAACCAACTTTTTCATTACATCTCTATTTTTCTAATAAAATATTACAGGTTTTTAAATTTCAGAATTTAATAAAAAAATCAGCTGAGGAGTTCTTTATCAAAATTAAGTTAAACAGAAGCCATTTTCTGAAGGCTAGAGACAAAATTCAGATGGCTAAATTAACTCAAAGGGAATAAAAACGAGAATGAATATAAACAGGAGCTGTGCTAACAGTAAAAAAGGCAGAAAATGGTTACTATAAAAATGTTATAATCTACCAAGATTTTTAAAATTTAGCTAGGAATTTTTGGCACTAAATCACATTTTTTTTTAAATTTCAGTCACTAAAACAGAGTTTTCATAGTCACTTCTTGGCTAAACAAAAGGACATACAACTAATTTAATCTACACAAAAGAATTAGAGCAGAAGAGTGACTTAAAGCCCCCAAAGATGTCATATTTTGATAAAATACAACTAAAATCCACTAACTTTGAGCATAAATCAGGATAACCATTATCAAAGAATGGCTTGAGTTGGAAGGGACCCTAACAACCACCCAGTCCCTACCCCACTGCCACTGGCAATTGGTACATTATGATAGACAATCTCTTACAGAGAAGCATCTTTCAGATTTTGTCTTGATGTTTAAATTTTACAAGGTTGTAATTTTACTAGGTTATGAAGAGCTGATCCATGAGCTGATTTACATGTCCCTCCAACTTTAAGCTGGTCTGAAAATCTACGAGGGTTAAGACTGAGGAGGAAAGGAGGCATCACTATAACACATGAAAACTATCCAAAGGTGTGGTGACTATGGCTATCGTTCTACAAGTCTGTCTTGCTAAAGTGATGGCCAGTTTCTTCAAAGGGCTAATAAAGTACCTGGAAAGGTAGAGGAAATAATGAAATATATCAAAACATTCTAAAAGGCTTGTGTCTACCATATCAAAAAACTGTCAGAGAAGCTACATTTCAAAGTACAGGTATTTTCTACCATTTAAATATTTTTATTTGCTTTCAAGTATTTTAAATTATATTTGTAATTACACAGTTCTATACCAATACCAAAACTTGCTACAATTACTAAGTGAACAGGATTTTTAAAAAAATAGTGTTAATGCGACATTATTAAATATATAAACAAGAACTTCCATTTTTAATCTCAGATACAAATAGGAAGAAAAATGTCTAAGTATGCCTCAACACTAAGAAGGAAACTACAAATCTAACTATACCGAATAGGTAATTGTTTTACAATTCATAATGGATAAAGCTTTGCAATTATATGTTTTTCAGAAAAATATTTTGTTGTCACCTGCACAGAAATGAGTTTTCCTAGACACTTTTAATTTCAGTTTAAGAAAACTGACAGGGGAGTAAAGGAAATCAAGTTCCTCTACCTCTAATGTAAAGGAATTCAATTAAGATATTCAAAAGCTGGAAATTCTTTCCCTTTCCAACCCATATACTGAACAAAAAATTAGAAGCTGAGCTGAGCTTTACCAGTCAAACTGATTTTTTGAAGGTTTCTTGTACATAGAACTTCAAAGACATCTAAGCAGGAGAAAAACTAATTGTCAATTCAAACTCATTTTTTCAGAGGTCAGCAATTAATTTAATTTGTAACATATGAAAATCCTTCTGTATATGTTTCAATATCTTTATGTATCCAGATGGCTTTGAAAATCTGTCTAAATATGGCGATTGGTTCACTTAGTAGCTGTCATTAATAATTCTCTTGTCTAACAAATCCTTTAGACTTGCATGAAAATGTATTTTTGTTATATATTCAAACTATTTAAGACTGGCTTATTTTAATAAAAGAAATTAAATATTGCTTTTCTGCATTTGTCTGGAATCCTGCTGCATCCAAACTGCAGGTTGATACAAATAATTAGATCAAATTTAGATGTCTACAAAATAACAAATGTTATTTGTATCCTTATTTTTAACAATATTTAAACCGAGAATCAGAGGTTGAGTGAGACCAGAAAATTACTTCTTTTTCAGGAGTCCTGTGAGACAGGTACACATTTCATGAATATATTGTCAAGGAGAAAAATCCAATTTTAAAATATGCATTAAAAGCAAGATAAAGTCTTGAGGTTTTTCTGATGGGTGGTTCAAACTGCAGTTAGAATTATTGTTTAAAACACTTTGACTGAAACCAGGCAACCCTGGGAAGCTGAATGACTTGAGTTAATTCTACAAAGTCTTAGACAAGACTAAATTTTTAACATCTGATCTTCCACCACTGAAGTCAAGAGCAGATCTACCATGGATGTCATAGGCCAGATCCTGTCTTGACTCTTGGGATGGCAGAAAAGGCCTTCAGAGTGGTATGCATGACTCTAAAATCATAAAATAGGCAAATTTATATCCATACTCATTCATAGATTGTAGATTACATCTTTATACATACCCCTTCTGAATTCAAGTTGCTAAATATGTTTCCGCTTACAAAAGTGTTGCTGATACAGTGTAGAGCAAAGAGAAAGGACAAGCAGGTAATGCAACTAAAAGGAGCACACATTAATAAGTTAGTTATCCATTCCTATGGTAACTTACACCTTCATCTGGCTCTTTGGTATGTAAATTAAAGTGACTGAAACCAATTTACATTCACATGTATACAGCAGAAACTGGGTGGAAATTGAGATTGGCTGAACTTACAAATTCCAATTTCTTGGCAAGTTAGATATCTCACCTAAAATCTCCTTATCCATTTATACATTAGGAAATGCGGACAAACCAATTATGGAACAGACAAGGACCCCATGAGATCAAAAGCAGATCAGTATGCAAGGGTGATAAGCCTAATGAAAACATGGTTTCAAATGGCATATTTTATACTCAGTAGGAGCCAACTGGGACTTCAGAACACGGAAAAAAAGGTAAACGGGGACAAGTCCAAATGCAGAGGGTTTACATCCACGTACAAACTGTGGGGAGCAAGCACTTCTCAGCAGTTTAGGGAAGGCTAAGTTAACAGCATGGGGATTGCTTTGACTTTGAGCCAAGGCAATTAGGGGATTGCACAGCATTGCGGCCATCCTGCCCAAGAAGAACACCAAAATGTTCTACAGAGCTGCACTCTTCCAAGTAGAAGGTGTACCACTGGCCAAGGTTTAATTTTGCAACTTAACAATGATATTAAACATTTGTCCAGATCTCAGTATGTGCCTGACGAAAGAATGGGATGGAGTGTTAAATATATAAAGACTAGCCAGTATTACCCTCAAATCTGTCATCTATTGAATGCATCTGAGAGAAGCTGGACAGAAAACTACAACCTTTAAAATAAATCCACAGATCACTGAAATCTTGCAATACTAGTTCTCCCTGGACGCTGCAAATGAATTGGATCAGCAGACAACTTTGCAAACACAGACACACTGGGTGTGGGTGCACACCCACCCTCCAAACCAGATATTGCCAAGCCACCATGCCAGAAGTGAGTTTTCTCTCTTCTGACTGGATTGTACTATTTTTATGTGCAGTTTGTTGAACAAAATAGTCTCCATAGCCTTTGGGTAATGAATCCTTTGAACAAATCTAAGTTTGTGCGTGTGTGTGTGTGTGTGTGTGTGAGAGTGTGAGAGTCTGTGTGTGTGTGTGTGTGTGTGTGTGTGTGTGTGTATGTGTGTGTGTGAAATTGTGACTTTTCTTTGAACGTTCCCAGCCTATATTATAATACTCGACTTGTTCCAAACCCTACAGCAGTTACTTGGAAGACTCCTCTAAGCACCAGCGAGCTTTGGATCAGCTCCTGGAAAACAAAGCCAACTTAAAGTTTGACTGCAATGCACACATGTAAGCAGGAATCCACCAAATGCGGAATAATAAACCTGTCTGCTGACACACAGTGGTACACCCTGCATTTCAACAGAACACAGTGACACAAGGGCCAACTGGCCACTGAGCTCAGTGGCTCTGAACCAAGCAAAATGAGCCCCTGTAACGAGGCACAAGGTATTCTTTTTGAAGGCGCATGCAGATCCCAAATGGATACACACTGTGCTAGCAGAGTGAGTCACGCTGCATTCCTAGAACGTGTGATCTCCCTGCAGTCTGCCTGGGAGACCGTGCTATTGCATTATGCTCCACGAGCTTCTCACACATGATCCAAACTAACATACATTTTTCTGCAGTCAACTCTCTGTTTAAGAACCTAAGTAGATCTGTTCAAGATACCAAAAAAATATGCATTGAGGTGAACATCCTGCCTTCAGCAGATGCTGAAAATGTTTAAGAACAAGGAAATCCCATAACGATGTTTGTCTAAAATATTCTCTAACCCTCTCATCTTCAAATGTTAACTATTTAAACTGACACTCAAAAAGAGTAATTCTTTCCATTATGTCACCCAAACTCTTTTGATCATTTCACTTGCTTGCTAATCTTCAAATTAAATCTTTATCCATTTGAGAACCTACCCTCTCCTCCCAAGCCTGTCAAATGTCCCCAGAAAATAGTTCCATGCAGAACACTTCTGTATGCCTTTTGAAATTGCATGAAAAACTGATCAGCCAGATCTCCTTCTCTTGAGAGAATTCTAAGAAAACAGTGAGGCATGCAAACCTTTTAACTCTCTTCTGTACAATTCCATAAAAGAGGAATTGGAGGATGAGGGGAGACCTAAAATTCTTACTGGATGAAAAGTTAATTTTGAATTATGGATACTGAGGTACATGCTATATGTCACATATACCGAGAAATCTATAAGATTTTAATACAAAAAAAATCAATCTACTGCTTTTAGTTAAAAAAAAAAACACAAAAGAATTGCATCAAGATTTTGGCATGCTTCAAGTTTTGATGGTTTTCCCTCACAGTTTTTAGGATCTACTTTTAAATGAGATGAAGAACTCTTTTAGGCTGAGATATGCTTCTTTCTTAAATTCGCATCTTACAAAATTTTACTGAATCATATTGCATATTGTACTTATTTAAAGCATAATAAAATTATCCTGTATAATACTTTTAATTACTTCTATCATATAGCATAGACTCTACAGAACAAACAGTCCAGACATAACTGTATTATGTAAACAATTATGCCCCAAAAGAATCTATGGAAAATTGACAAAAGAGTGAAAACTGCCCTTTCCAAAATCCTTGGCACTTGAGAGTACCACGGGGCACAGACAAGAAAATCTCTGGAATGCAAAGAATTCCTGTTACAAATAATTTTCAACAGTCCTACAATGAGAGGAAGTCATTTCAGTCTCTTGTTTCGAGCTATTTCTGCCCTTTCTACTGTTTGATGCAAGCGATAAGTGACCGTAAGGTCCAGCTGCTGTAATGGTATGTTTATGTGTGTTTGGGAGGGATGAAGAAACAAAGCCACCTTCTATCACATACATAGCAGTGTAAAGAACTTGATCACAAATCCCTTTATCCTTTCTAAAAAGCCACATAGTTATCATGTGACTGTGCAGTTTTCTAGGAAGGAAAGGTTACATAAAGGTAGCACTAGAATTCACTCCCTTCTCCAGTCACCACTGCTGACAAAGCTGTGAAATTCTTTGGGGACAAGTGCTGTGTGCCACTGAAGAATATGATAGTTACGTCAGCCTAGGACTCGATGATTCTTGCAGGTTCCTTCCAGCTGAGAACATTCTGGGGTTCTGTATTTGCTCCTTCTCTCATCCAAGGAGGCCCAAACATGGGTTGTGCTATCAGGCTAATGGTAGCGGACAAAAATTGCATTCAGGAACTGCTCTGTGTGGCAGGTTGCTAACTGACACTCCTCAGCATCAACAGCTCTTGTTCTAACTTTGGTCTTTCAATTATTTCTGAAGCAAAATGATTTTTCAACAAGAGACAATGAAGGGAAACCAAATATTCATGAAATGCTGGAACTAAAACAAATGGCAGTTCCTTCAAAACAAATACAGATGGCAGGTGAGCCTGGCCCAGGAGGCCAAAGAATAAAACACTCTGTGAGCAGCAAACAATCAGCTCTGGACTGGTGGAACCAGTTTGCATTCGGCAAGTGAGTGCACAGTGGCGTTCTGCTTGTCAATGTAGATAAAGGCAAAAAGGTTCACTCCTCTTGTAAGACTTGTGGAGCATTTGTGGCTGGTACCCTTAAAGATAATTTCTCCTAAGCCATCCATGCTTCCTTGATAAACTTCTGTTATGGCCAAGCACAAAAGTCTTTATAAACAGCATTCATAATACAAACACTAATGTAATCCACAAGAAGACGGACATTACAGCAGAAGGTGTGAAAAGCCACACAAATGTGAGCACATGAATGCATATAAACATAGGTGTGACAGCACAGACTAGCCCAAAGCCTCACACATTTTGGGCAGAGTCTCAATAAACCACACCATGCTTACCTCTAAAATATACTTCTGATAATTAAATACAGAAATAAGAATTTATTTGTAGAAGAATGAAGGTGACTGGTTATATAACGATTGAATAAAATGAAATATTAAAAGAACAGTTACTCAACAGAAAGAGGACTAATATTCTGCCTTAAAACTTGAAAAAGAAATCAAACTCAACAAAATAAACATCCATCACGATAGCACAAAACCCCCCATAATACAGCTTCATGAAAAGCCTTACTCTTCCAAAGTAGGTCTTTTCTTAGAAACAGACCAGACGCAGCTCCCATTTATTATTCATGGTGCCTTGTGTCCATGTCAGCTCCTGATTAATAATTAAAATTAATCTCATTAAGGCAGATTTCATTACAGGATAATTTAATTAAATGATGAATTGGCTCCCAGATGTCACCACTTGTGCCATCTTTTAAAAGATGCTGCCGATGACACAGATTTATAAGGGTTTAGTCCTAACCTGAAAAGCTACATTATTTAACAGATTTACAGCAATTTTCATAAGCAAAGCACATGACATGAAATATAATTCAGATGAGGTGAGACAGGCACTTGCAAGTACAAACAAAGGTATGTGGCTGTCTCTGTATCACATGAGGAAGTACAAGAAGGTTGGCTTCAAGTTTGTTAAAAAGAACTCTGATCTCAGTACTTGTGAGGATCCTACATACCAGTATTGTAAGCAACTTCTTCCTTGTAGCACAAAGTAGCTGAGACAGATGCAAAAAAAATTATTTCACATAGTTTAACAGCAAATTACTCTAAATTTCCAAATCAGTGTCTCAAGAACCACGGCAAGCAGATGAGTGAAAATGAGAATTGTCAATGGTAGCAGAGGAAGATGAATCTGGCTGGACCATACTCCCCATTATCCTTTTCATAATGCTATGCAAGTTTTCTCCTGATAATTAACTAAAAAAAAGAAAAAAATAATCTGGTAGAAAAGCAGCCACTAGTGAATCAGCACTATGAGAACAGGCCTGATAAGGAGGGTGTTTCATAAGCCACAGAGCAAACAAAACAAAGAACAGAGACGAGGCCAAGCAGCAACGTAAAATGCTGTGACATGGAGGTTCAAAACAGTGGAAAGGTGTTTTCTTTAATATTTCTCCAGTGTCCTATATTTCACAGTGACAGCTTACATTCCAGAAAACCTCTCAGAACTTTTAAAAAAGTCTTAGTGTAAGGAAAAATGAAAAGGTATGAAGCTGAATTATTGGAGTGCACCATTCCAATATGTGCATTTGAGGGCTAGCAGTGCTACTTTTAGGACACTACATTTACCTAAGGCATGACCAGCAGCCTGCTCTCAGTCTGCTACATATTACTACTCTACCAAAACACAGTTTAGTATATGAAAAGCACCACATATGTTTAAGTTCATGATCCAAGCAATCTCTGAATACATCAGACACAGAGATTAAGGCACAGAGAAGGCACAGTCAAAGTCCCCACTTCAAGCAGTATTCCGTTCACATCAGAGTGCTCCAAATAAAGGTGCAAGTTATCCTTCAGAATTGAAACATTTTGGTACTGATACAAACCACCCAAAATACTTTGAATGTGGAAGCTGTACTTCCCTTGGGTGTCCCTGACCCGTTCAAACCATCTGAACTCTGCCACAGGACTGCTGTTAACAAAGCCCTCAGTGGACAGAACATCACTGCTCCTGTTTCTTTTTGGGAATAAGCAGGAAGGTAGCACTCACTCAGAGGTGATAGATCTGGTAGCTGTTTTGATCACCAGACAATCTTACTGAACTGCTTGCTGGCTGTTGCCAAAACTGTAACCAAGAGCTAAACCTAGAATATCAGTTTTGGATATTTAGAATTCAGTAGAATCTTGAGCCCTAATTAACTTTTTGGACTCCATCTACTATCCACAGAGGTAGAAAGACAATACCAAGGCAGTCAGCATGCTGTAATCTACCTGGTGGGAAATATTGATCAGGTGTTCAATTCTCATGTCCCAGAGGAATGAACGAAATCTCACAGAAGGACACACATACAGATATATTCCCCAAGGGCCTTAACTCCCTATGCCCCACGACACCATAGAAGCAAAAAATATCCTGAGTTGGAAGGGACCACCAAAGATCATTGAGTTCAACTCCTGGCCCTGCACAGAACCACCCCAAGAATCACACCATGTGCCTGAGAGCATTGTCCAAATGCTTCTTGAACTCTCTCAGGCTTGATGCTTTGACCACTTCCCTGGGGAGCCTGTTACAGCGCCCAATCACCCTCTAGGTGAAAAACCTTGTGCTAAAATCCAACCTAAACCTCCCCTGGCTCAACTTCAGACCACTCCCTGAGGTCCTGTCACTGGTCACCACGGAGAAGAGATCAGTGTCTGCCCCTCCCCTTCCCCTCGCGGAAAGTTGTAACTGCAGTGAGGTGTTCCTTTACTCCTCCAGCCTGAAAAGACAAAGTGACCTCAGCCACCCCTCATATGGCTTTGCCTCAAAGCCCGTCACCACCCTTGTTGCCCTCCTTTGGAGCCTACTAATGGCTTTTATGCAAAAGTGAGACAGGTAGTGAGTGGAGTAGTGCCTGCCANGCCCTGCACAGAACCACCCCAAGAATCACACCATGTGCCTGAGAGCATTGTCCAAATGCTTCTTGAACTCTCTCAGGCTTGATGCTGTGACCACTTCCCTGGGGAGCCTGTTACAGCGCCCAATCACCCTCTGGGTGAAAAACCTTGTGCTAAAATCCAACCTAAACCTCCCCTGGCTCAACTTCAGACCACTCCCTGAGGTCCTGTCACTGGTCACCACGGAGAAGAGATCAGTGTCTGCCCCTCCCCTTCCCCTCGTGGAAAGTTGTAACTGCAGTGAGGTGTTCCTTTACTCCTCCAGCCTGAAAAGACAAAGTGACCTCAGCCACCCCTCATATGGCTTTGCCTCAAAGCCCGTCACCACCCTTGTTGCCCTCCTTTGGAGCCTACTAATGGCTTTTATGCAAAAGTGAGACAGGTAGTGAGTGGAGTAGTGCCTGCCAACATCTAAAATTGCACCTGCTCAAAACCCCTGCTCAATGGGTGTTGCTCTTCTTAATGTTGTATCTCTTATTCTGTACAATGCCAGAAATGTCTTAAACTGAAAAACTGATAAAACTCTCTTGGTATATCTCCATGGAACATCATGGAATGGTGCATCTTTGCCATTCTTACAAGTATCACAGATTTTGCTTTGTTCCTTGTCAAAACTGTAGAAAACATATAACTGCTCTGCTTCTCCTCANTCAAAATGACTTCTGTATGAATTTTTAAAGCATTCATACAAAATGTTTATTCAAAGATTACAGAAACAAACACCTATGTTCTACAAAACTGTTCTATCCCTCTCTCATCATTTGCAAAATTAATACATCACTCCTTCAACACCTTTTGACTAGATTCTCAGCAACAAACTACTATCCAAAATGGGAAAGACAGAAAGTTACTGCTTATTCTTGTCAATCCCACAGCTTCGCTGCATGTCATAGCAACTTTTTTCCAAGAGCTATGCTCAGTTATTGTGAAGCACTGGATTCACTTATATTTTCATCTAATAGTTCATCAAAAATTATCATCACCGTCAAATTTGAGTACTATAATATGTATCCCTTTATCAAAATAAAAATTTCTCTGCTGAAAACACTACCCACAAAAAAAAAAGGGGGAGGGGGCAGATACGTCTTATTTTCTGAAATTCCATGGCTCTGTTCCTGAAAATGAGAATGGGAAAAAAATCCCACTTAATTGTTCTTCTGGTTTCAATATTTTTACTGAGAATTTTATTAGTAGTTACTAGCAGTTTTATAGAAAAAACATACCATACCATTTCTGGGATTTTCACCACAATTAGAGTTGTTAAAGCAGTTAAATCTGCTTCTTTACGTCTCCAGTTTTGCAGTCTCTCTACCTTTGCACACATCTTAGCAGGCAGGGCTTAGCATGTTGCTTCCAGTCTTTTTACTGCCACAGACACCACCGTGTACTCCTGCTTTGTACCACTGCGTGGTGCAGGCAAGCCCAGCTGTTTCAAGAGGTAACTCTTTGGAAAAAGTGTCATTACAAAGGAGGAAAAAAAAGGCAAAACAAAACTGACATTCTGGATTGACAGCAAACCCAGACAAAAAAAATCTATTACAATGCATTTGAAAATAAAGTTTACGCACAGGGAGAAGTGATCTTCTACATCTTACTGTGCTTTTAAGATAAGGTTGTAGCGAGCAGATAAAATTATATTCTTTCTTCTCTCTCTTAAAGAAGCCTTTGGCAAAGTGCTTTTGTACTCACCAGACACACCTCTGGCTTTCCTCTGGCACAGCAGGAAAAAGAAATGAAAATGTGATGTATAGTTGTGTGCTCAGAGCTATATCATCCTATTTTCTTGAAGAATTATAGAGTGCTCCCTCTGGTAACCTTACACTAAACTAAGAAAACATTTTGAGGCATTATCATGGAGTTTTAAAGACAATGATACTTAAACACCAACTTAACTGCTGTACAGTTGGGGTAAAGTGCATTAATCCCATTTATTTGAGCCTGCATGAATCAATGGTTGCCCACCGTCTCTAGAACTCTACTGGTGGTTTAAGAGAGCAGCAACTACTAGTTCAGTCAATGCCATATTATCACAGATCAAAATGGGTGGACATCATCAGTTTAATGGTGTATGAGAAATTACACTCTGTATGGTGGAGCAGAGCTTGGACCAATCAGACAAGGACAACAGCAATTGATGCTTGGTACTTCTGGTTGCTTTACTTGAAAAGATTTGGGTTTGTTAGGCATTCCCTGCCCTCAGTGACTTTAGAATCACAGAATTACAGAATGGTTTGGGTTGGACGGGACCTTAAAGAACATCTAGTTCCAACTCCCCCGCCCCAGGACCACCCACTTGCCCTTCGAGGCAAGAGAGCAATGCTCACCAGTGACATGAAACAATGCTCTCACAGAAATGAGATATATAACTCTTTTTCACCAATATACTGCCAGAGTCAAGAGATAGAAAGAACAGAGGCGGAAGAGGAAGAGCAAAAAGACTGGAAAAGGAAGGGGATGCATTTGCTCAGTCTCTCAAAGCTCCGTTTAAAAGAAAAGCTTATTTCACCTCTTGGGAAATTTCCATCTCCTATGGATATTGATTACGATTCCTTTTAATTTTGTCTCCCTGGGAATAATTTTACTTTATACTATATATAGTTATGGGACCATGACTAAAAAAAGATTGCCTTCTTGCCAATTTTTCTTTGAATGACTTTCCTGAAGTTTGGCAATTCAGCAAATAAATGAAGTTATTTTAGCACAAATCATATCTTCATAAAATTGTTCAAAATTACCTCAATTTGTCAGCAGGCCAATAAATTAGTAGGTATTTGTTTTGACATGCAGTGTTACAGACAGAACACAGCTCTGTATCCACTGGATACAAAGTGAAACAATAATTCACTTACATTTTGATGTAAATATTTCCCCTCAGAGTAGTTTTTTTCTTGCATCCATTGAATAGTAAAACCAGCATTTTTATTAACAGTATTTCTATTACTTATTCAGCAATGTTCTATGAAGATTCAAAAAACTTAATTATTAATGAAGAGCTGAAAGTATGTTAGGGGGACACTGATAACCCAAATCTTGAAAAAGTAAGGACTGCTATTTTTATTTTAGAATTTTCTTGTAAAATATATGCTGCCAAAAATAAGTCCTGCTTCCTAAGGATGAACTTACAGAGGAGTGAGCATGAAAATTTAATTCAAGAAGCACTGTTCTGAATTTCTTTTTCCTAAAAAATGTGGGTTTGAGTCAGGTTCTTTCCACTAATCCTTTGCCAGTTTTACCGGAGTTAGGTGAATAGGTAAGGCTTTTTCCCATTTTCTGCTCAGCTGGGAACTTAGGCAATGCTTCTCCATTACCACAGTCTCATTCTGAAGCTACTTTAATTCTTAATGCCTTAATCACTTGTGCTTATTAAATTATTTAAAATGTGCTCTGAACAACAAAGGAAAGAAGGACCTTCCTTTGCAGCTAACGAAGCAAAGGAAAGTTCTGGTTTGGCAAAACCTGTAAGGTTGAATGGGCAGTGGAGGAAAGAAGCCCTTGAAAGGTTGTTTTATGCCTTTTGCCTTATTTTTCTACTTGCAGAAGAGGGAAATTCAAAAAAAAAAAAAAAAAAAAAAAGGGGTGAAACAGAAGCCACAGAGGTGTCATCTTCCTGAGAGGACATAATTATTTTTCCTGGTTATGTTGACTTACGTCTCATGATCTTCATATTTAGTACCTCTTGCACCTCAATTGTTACAAAAATGAGGCTACTGCTCTCGTGTAACCACAGCATCACATGCCCTAAAGGCTGTATAAGGAAACTGTATCTTCTCTACCCATACCTCTTCCTAAAAAGCTGTAAAACAGGTAGCAGGTAGAAATACCATGGAAAGGGAGGAATCCAAAGCTTCTTCTTTGCTACCAGGTATATGAGCTACAAAGAGGGGTCTGTAGAAGGGGACAGGTTTCAATATGGAAAAAAAAAAGGCCAATGACCACACAGGGGTGGCACGTGGACATGGCAGGAGGAGCAGTGACTGTGTCAAGCCTTCGAACAACCTGTTTCCCCAGGGCTGCGAAGCAATGCCCAAACCCACACATTAACAACTGCTAACTGGGGGAAGCACATAATCCATGTTATCTGCCAAAACCTTTCTTTAAAGAGACTAAACACAGAGGTGGTAACATTCAACCAGCAAGTACTACCAGCCTTCACAGAGAAAGTCCTACACTACCACAGGGATCACCAGGACCTGGGAGGGGTGGTTGGGTCACTCGCCTTTTTCTAGTCTTCCCCTCTGCTCCCAGTCAAAGCTTCCCTCCTAAGACAATCCCTTTAGCAAAGTTTATAAAGTATTAAGCATTCTTCCAGGAAAAAGAAAAAAATAAGCTTACAATGTTAGGATGTGTCTGTCCGAGCAATGCAGTAGGGTGTTAATTATGCAACAGAAAGGCAATTTGGAAGAAATGGTACAACTATGAAATGAGCATAACCTCACCAAGACCACAGAACAGCTCTACTGAAAACAAAGAAAAGAAAAGAAAGGAAAAGAAAAGAAAAGAAAGGAAAAGAAAAGAAAAGAAAAGAAAAGAAAAGAAAAGAAAAGAAAAGAAAAGAAAAGAAAAGAAAAGAAAAGAAAAGAAAAGAAAAGAAATGTAAGTTAAACAACTTACCAAAATAGAAAAGAAAAGAAAAGAAANAAAGAAAAGAAAAGAAAAGAAAAGAAAGTTAAACAACTTACCAAAATAAAAAGCCAACACTTTTCTCCACTCATCTAAAGACACTTTTTGATATATGTACTTTATAATATTCTACTACATTGCCTAGCATAAAGAATATTTAGTGTTTCATGAATATAGAGACAAATCTTCTTGATTATTTTGCATTTTTTCTATTAAGTACTCAACAGAGGCCTCAAAGGAAACGGTGGAACCTACCAGAATTCTCAGAAGTGACAAGTAACATGCAAACTGCAGAGTTTATGTTAGTTGAATAACCTCCCAAAACTAGACACCAAACAAATCTTGAAGCATATTTGAATTTCATGTATATACAACTACTTAAGTGCGGTAAATATAATAACATTTGAGATTTTGTGATTTGTGAACTTTTTTTCCTTAGTAGAAAGGCAACAACACTAAATCAGCAATACATTATTACTACACATTATAGAAATTATCAAGGGCGAAATCAAATTTATTGCAGCTGTAACACTTCCAAAAGAGAACAAGAATCTGGATCTCTGCCAAAGAACACACTTCGGGCAGTCAATCACATGATCTTCGAAATAACTAAATTAATTTTGTTGTAAAAAAACCCTAAACCGTACTAAATACCAAAACCAAGGCTAAGAAAGTGATTTCCAGACTGAGAAAAAAGCTTTCTTTAATTTCTTTTAGGAGTATCCATGGCATCTAGCTTTCTAACATGAAATGCAAATATACTTTCTATCAATTACAACCAGTGTTTATTCAAAACAAAGGGATTTAATTGATGAATACCATAAATATAAAGCCTTATTCAGCTCACAGACGAATGCACTTTATCAAAAACTGAAATCATCTAGAGCAGGAGACTTCCAGAAAGCAGGAAAAGCAGAAAAAAACTGGTTTGTCTTCTAATATCCACCCCCAGAATGTCCCAGGTGGGAGATTACAGCCCACATGCCAGTTCCTCACGGGCTCCAATTCAGAAAGGCATACCTATGCAGGAAAGCACTTAATTAAGCACATGCTTATATACTTTTCTGAATCAGGTCCACGGTACCATAGGAAATGGGTATAACAGACATAAAATGCATGAGTAAAAGTAACTGAGAACTTAGCTCCACAGCAGAAGCTTTCATTTATGTACCTTTATGTTTCTGAGATATGATGCACTGCTTGAAACATAGAACAGCTGAGCATACTATGCTGTAAAGTGCAGCATGGACAAAAGGAGACCTGAGCATAACCAGATCCCAGGACCCATTTGGCATCTCACATGCCTAATCCGCTGCAGAAAGTGCTGAAAGAGAGGTAGAGCACCTTTTTTTCACATTATTTAATTTTCCAGCAGATGGACGTCTTTGGGCATATTGGTATAATGGGGATAAACGGCTGGTGGCCAAAGAGCTGTTTGTCACATGGCTTGGCTCTACTGATGCACACCCAGTTAGGGCCAGCACAAACAAGGAGGCAAGGAAGGAAAGAACTCTGGATGTGTTATCAAGCAAGAGGAAAGATGTCTTCAAGAAGGTCATTCCTTTTTCACTAGCAGCAGTACAGAGCAAAAAACTTTGCATTTTCCCTTCCTTTCAATGCTGCTCTCTGAGAAATGGAAGCTGGAAAAGAAGGTGGCCACCAGCAAATGAAGTTGCTCAGCAGCTGCTTCAGGCAAAGCAGGAAGCTGACCGAGGACACACAAGGAGCCAGATGGACTAAGAGCCAGCGGCAAGGTCTGAAAAACGCCAAATTTAGATATGCTCTCATATCTGCATGTGATTATAAGCCAGCAGGAAAACCCTGTGGTCTGCACTGGGGAAACCCAAGTCTTAGAATGGTAATTATGCCTATGTATGGGAATACCAGACCCTTCATTTAGTTTCAAATAACTGTTTTGCTAAAAAGGGATGCCTTTTTCACCTAGTTCACACTGACTTTCTAACACTAAAAAATAATTTTAAGCTGAATAAAAGTATGTAACAGCAGAACCATTCAGAACTTGACACTGAGAGCCACGAAGTTTAAAAATATGCTGCTGCCCACAAGAGCTTTGATCAAAGAGATAAAGGCTAGATTTGGAATCTCCTTCAATGCAAGAGAAATACAATTTTAATATATGCTGCAGTTTCATTCCTTGGCAATTCTTATTAACACTGAAAAACAGCAGAAATTTTATTAAGCACCGGATACGCTAAACTTTGTAACTAAAAAACCAGAAGCTACACAAACTCCCACAACATTACTAACATATTTTTGCAATCAGTCCATCTATTAAAATGAAGAGGGTTTTGTACAATTCAACTGCAGCGTTATTAAGCATACTTCTTCAAATTAATCTTGAAAGATTAAGAAGCCACAGTAATGAGATATTATTATTTAGTTGCACTTACCAAATCATAACATCATGCTACTAAACCAACAGAACAATCTTTGAATAGGCAGCCTTCATGAACAGAGATCCTGACAGCCAACCCAGCCCTGTGTAATGGAAAGGTGTGTACAACCTGAGCATAACACCAGGGCTGCAGATGTACTTCACGAAGTGAAGGAAGGTTCTTTTCAAGTCACAGCAACATGACAGGTACGTAGGACAGAAATAGCAGAGGGCTGCAAGTTCTGTGTACCAATTAATGCATTGCTACCATAGTCTGACTTAAGAGTTTCCGAAGGCTTTACTTATCGTCATGCAACAATCACTGAAGGATCTCTAAAGGATCACGTATCAAGTCGCAAACCCATGCAATCATGCAGCAGTTTCTTTACTGTGTGCTTTTAGTTCGGCAAATAAGGAGGCAGAAGTCTCTCTTCTCTGAGTATGAAGACTATAGTCTAATAGTTACTCTATTAGAGATTGTTTCCTTCTGCAGTCTTCAAAGCCCATCACACCCCACAGCCATACTAATTAAAAATACTCAGGGCTGGATTTTTTTTTTTCCTCATGATTCTCTGCAATTCATTCTTCACACCAATTTCTCTTACTAGCCGAAATACAGACATGGCAAGAATTTACAGATACATGCTGAGCACACACACTATTGCTGTTCAAATATACTTGATTAAATCTCAAAAAATTTGCCAGATTTTCTCTTACCCTTAGGTTGAATTTGCTTAAATGAAAAATATTTCCAGTATGAACTACAAAACACTGGCACATAAAGTGCAGACACTTGTTAATTCCACTGCATAATACACTCAAGGATCTTTAGGGTTTGTTTTGTTTACCCTGTATTTTGTTTCTTTGTTTACTGTTATTTTGGTAGCCAAGAATTTTCTACTGAATTAGCAGATGTTTACTGGCTTATCAAAATTCAATATTTAAAATATTAACATACTTCGGTATTTAAACAGTGACTTTTTTTCTGGAGATATAACAGATATTAAAACCAATTCATAAAAAACAATCTTCAAACCATTTCCACTAAATTTTATACATTAAAATATTTACACTGACAGCAAGTGTGAAAAGTGTGTTTCTTTATATGGTATGGAGGTAGACGGGGAGACAAAGACAGTTGGGTGGAATAGACACATATTTTTTGCACTTTCTTATTATACCACCTAAACCAGAACCCTTCAATACTAATTGTGCCACAATGGTTTCTACATCTGTGAACCAAAAAGGTACATCTTTTTTGCTACACCTCCCTTGTGTGGGTACTAAGTGGAGAAAGCACAGTGGCAATCTCTCGTGTTCTAGTGCACACTCTCTTTAGAATAATGTGTATTAATAGCTTTCTTCAAGCAACTAAGAGAAGTACAAAAAGCAGAAAAAAGTTGAAGGATGGTTGCAAGCCCACATGACATCTATCCAGTTATTTATCCTTTTGGTGAACAACAGTGCCAAATACTACACACTGCACGATACCATTATTGCACTTTTTAATTCAGTTTTTATCAATGCAGAATAGTCCTGTCTGTTCCAGGAATGCAAGAATTATTTATTCCATCCTTTGCTTTCCATGTGGAAGGCAGCTACAGCTTCTCTTAATTTCTAAGATGGATCTTTTCTCCATTTCCCCCTTTAATCTGACATCATTAAGTCTCTGACTTACAGGGCATTATAACTTCACAGTATGTACCATATGATGTTAAATGGGAAGCTCTGGGAATAAAGCCAAGTACCACAGGAGTTCATGTATTCAAACTCACAAGCATACCTTAGCCTGGACTTGGGTAAATCACTCATTGGGTTTCCCTAATTTGAATGGAGACATTTTCTTCTGGAAAAGCAGAAGAATCCAAACTTACCAGGTGACATTACTAACATTTATAGATAAGAAGACGGTGCAGTCTTTTCCCCCAGCTGGACAGAGGTTACTGTAGACCAAAGAAGTGGAAGACAACGGCAGGAACTTTTTTGGCCTTCACATGACAGTAACCTCTCTCTTGGCCAAATGCGAAGGCCTCGTCTCTGTAGCAGTATTTGTAACAAAGAAAAGATTACTGGAGAGGTCTTTATCACCATCATAAAATCCCCTTATTTACATGAATTTACACACAAACCTTTGCTGCCTGCTTTGCACTCTGGCATCTGCTAAAGACCGTTTTATAACCCCAAATATCAGGGGTAACTATTTATGCTCCCCTGAGAGAGACACAAGGAAAGATATGCAAAAAACCCCAACCTAAAATACAGGTTAAACAGGTGGAGATTTTCTCTGTATATGCTAACACATCTGTGCCTCAAATGAGCTTCAACACTTTTATAGTGGTCTGATTGTCTGAGGTACATTTTTTTGTTAAGACTAAGCTCAAAAGCCACCACTGAGCAGCAGCAGAATAGCAGGGACTGATTCTCCCATTTTCTACCAGCAACTAGTAGTAAAGAATAAGCGAATACTAGGAACAGACAAAGTTAGCTCCAAATATCAGACGATGTTCCATGAGCCTCCCCTGGATGACACCCATTTAATTCTTCGAGTATTATTCAGTCGTGGCACTTTGATGTTTTGCTACAGCAGAAGCACTGAAAAGTATAAAATATGAAAAGTAAACACAGTGGCTTAGTGAAACCAACAGCCAAGGAGCTCTGTCTGTATTATTCACCCCAGCAGGCAGCATTGCTGCATTTCACGTTTCTACATTATTGTATATAATTGGTCAAAGTATCCTCACAGTCGTCATTTACACAGTTGGTTACTTTTTTTCCCCATGGATGCTATTTTCCATCTTTTGCTCTCTTCCAGCACTAAAAATTTACAAGAAAATCACACATAACCCAGGCCTTCCTACGTATACATTGAAAGTTTCTTCTGTGAAAATGTAAATTTTCCAGAAGAACTGAGGTAGATACAGATATTGATATTTTTCCTTATCTTTTTCTGAAACCATGCTATCAGTAAGTATAATTTCTGAGAGCTGAGAAGCACTCAACTGAAAATTTCAGATGTTTTGAAATGCTACAGTGTTCCTGTAGTGGTCAGGCACTGCATCACATATTCACTCCAGGCCTCAAGAACGTCTCTTAAGACTGCTGGAAATCAGAGGACAGCTAGCTAGTCAGCTCCTGCTCTTGGCCTATGCCAGATGGATTTCTGTAACTGGTGATTTTAAAGTAGCCAGGCTCCAGCCCTTTCACAACCATGTGGCATCCTTCATCTTCAGCGCACATCATGTTAAGTGAAACCAGACAGCAAGGAATATTGCACTGCCCCTGGGATAATCACAGTTGTTTCCTAGCTCCCTACTCTTACAGGTAAATTTTGCAGCACTATTTGCAGACCCACAATCAGGTCGTATCTGCAGTACTGACTGAATATTATTGCAAGACCAGTTACAAAAGGAACTCAATATAGACCTAAAACTTTACAGACGTCTTTTTGACCTGCACGGTAGGCATGAGAAATTCATTCATCCATTGAGGAGCATGCAGTACAAGCCTGCTGACCATTACAGTCTGGTTTCTATCATTCTATATTTCAGCATGTTGATCATGTCAGGATTTCCTTGTCTGAAAAAATACAAAATTTCCCATACACCACAGGACATGAAAGCAGTGATTAGCACAATCTAAAAACTCTCTTTTTTTTACCTCCTACTCTTTTTAAGTGCTAACATAAGCTTTTTGGACAGTAGCTCTGCTTGATACCCTACTGATAGGCTTCCAACAATACGTGAATTTCACAGCTGCATAACTATGTTGGAATCAGGCTCTAGATATGTATTCAATTTTTGTAGTTGTAACTGGTTAACTACAGCTGCATTGCTACAAAATTTTCCAAATGCCAATATTCTAACTCTGTGTCTTCTTTCATAAATATACAAGTATTTACATAAAAATACAAAGCAGATCAGTAGACTATCAACTGGAAACAATTAAGCCACTTCTTCAAACTCTATTATATTTGATAGGATATCTTGTTACGCATTTATTCAGTCTTACTTATCGCAGCCCAACACCAGGACTTTCAACAGAACTCTTTATATAGTTAATGTCCGAAACAGAAGATGTCCAGCAGCATCAGAAAAGCAGATGAAATGTATTACTGCAACACATCTGCTTCCATAGACATATTGTAAAATAGAGTTTAAATTACATTAATTGAGAGATTTTCAGTAAATAGTTTAGTATGAGGTTCACAAAATGCTAGCTAATTCTACCCTGTTTAATTTAAAACTAGGTATTACATCAACCTGGGAAGTTCAGGTTGATGTTAACTCTAGATGTTTGCTTTTATCAAAATTGAGTACTATTGAACTATAGTACTAAGAAGAAAGAACTGAAGAGTTTATGAACAATCAGCCAATGGTGCATCATATAACTGCCCTTGATCCTACAAAGACTATTTCCTCTACTCCTACTTTCAATTTGCAGTTATCTTCAGACTAAATCGATTATCTTGCAAGGAAAATGTATAGTTTTCCTTCAATTAATTAAACTCTGGATTCCTTGACTTAAAAGCAAGTTATGCATGAAGTGAAATGTGGTATCAGCTTCTGGAAAGCCTATGATTTTCACTTGTGATGCCCCAAGGGGTATGGTTTAAATTATCACTTACTACAGTTATTAATAAACACCCCATTTGAAATTACAAACTCACTCTTGCACCTTCAAAGCTAAGGATGAGCAGATAAAATTAGTTTCATTTTTATGAAACTTCTAGATGCAGGTGCCACATTATAGAGGCTACAAGTTAATCATTAGTTTTACACTGATATGGTAAAAACCCATGAAAACTCATTATCAAAGCTGATTTATTTTTTATAAAAGCTGGCCTATTAATTTGAGAACATGACAGACAAGCAGTTAGATCACAGGATAAACAGCAGGATATCTGCATGTCTGTAGCCCACTAAAGCTCCAGTACCACCACAACCGCTATTATTACATGGAAGAAAAAGTACATATGGAAAGACATAAACAAATACAACTCTAAAGATTATTTAGCATAAGCTGAACTTGTGAATGTGCTAATGACTTTAGCTGAGCCTGAGTAACTAATCTCTTGAAAACTAGATAAGAAATACGTAATGGAAGCTGATAACCAGTAGCTCAGTGTGCATATTAGAAACTGATTAAATGTATGTAAAGGAAAACTGTAGTTGGATTCAAGCCCCTGAACACTTATACCCCTGTATGCTGCATCTGACTGACTGTGCACAGCATTTACTCTTCCTGTGTGCTAGACTTCCCTGAGAACAGAGGCTCCTGTGTCCAGTGCAGTGAAGGCTGAGTGAATCCAGTTCATGAAATTAAAAGCGTCCTGGAATGGCCCATGGCAACCAGGGTAAGCAAGAGTAAGCACGGGAAGCTCGGATGCCCCAAATGCATCAGGGCCTCTCAGGGCCAGGCTGTTTATATAAATGCAGTTAATAGTGGTTGGAGGAGGATACCAATATAACTAACCATTAACTACAGAACACATTGCTCCCTCCGATGGTAAAACCCACTGAATGATAGAAATACTCCACACATTTCATTACGGAATTATTTTAATTTCACTGTTTCAAAAATTGTCATACTAACAAGTTTATTTCACAACTGAAAGAAAACAAACTAAAAAGGAAATGACAGCCCATTCCACTCAAGCAAAGGCCTGAATTGCTAGGAAAGCAATGTGCTGCATTCAAGGCACAGGCTGCTGGAAGTATTCTAACAGAGTATGAATCTTTGAATGGGTGGAAAAAAGAGCAGGAAAAGGTTTTCCTAACTGCTAAAGAGCCACTACGAGGATCACCATTTAGTGAGCAAGTTCTTTCTCACACTTGATCCTGTCTGGGCTGGTAAATGCACAAATCCTATTTGATCAGATTCAGTAAAAAGAATCCCTGAAAAACAGTTAAAGCACCGATTACTGGTTTTTGAACTACAAGCATAATCTGACTTTTTAATGGACAGAATATAGTATCTACACTGCCATGTACAGCAACACAAGGCTCCCAGGCTGTGGGCTTTTACTATGTAAACCCCCAAAATGCTCAGGCGGCAGCCCAACACATCTCACTACAAGCCATGTGTAGTCCCACAGGGAAGGTGACTGCATGACAAACTGAAACTTGAAAACCTATATACTTTTTTAACAGCATTGCTAACTGTAAAATAAGAAATACATTCTTTTTCATTTCAGAAATAAATGATGTTTGCTTTAGCTCCTTCTCTTGTATACTTTGACTGGATCACATAAAGAAAGATTTCATGTGGCCCAGGACCAAAGACTAAAAATTTAAAGCCAAGTATGGTTTCACAAAACCAGGGACCACTAAAGACCTGCAGTATAAAAGATGCTCTTTTTCATGAGAGAAGTCCCATTAGTCACTGCTTCCAGTACCAAAACCAAACCAAACAAAAAAAATTTTTTAAAAACCCCAAAAAATAAAAAAAATCACGGTCAGTTAACTTTCATTCTTCTGCTGTTAACATACACAGAAAAAGAAAGGGAGAGGAATGATAAACTAGATTTTCTGCCACATTTAAGAAAAGGTTTGTTCAGTCTTTGCTTAAACACACCTGGTTTCTTAGTTTCTCAGCTAGAGCTTGCCTTCATAAGACTAACACTCGAACACAAAACTCTGGGTCTCTCAGACCCAAGCTGCTTCATATTTGGATTGGTGACCTCTTTGACTAAAGCATGATCACTGCTGAAGTCCAAGTGCTGGCACGAGGCAAAGCATGCTACTGTGACAATATTCCCATGGAGCATCAGGTGTTGCTTTCAAGAGCACGGATGAGCACGAACAAATCTTAAAAAGAATTATTGAACTAATTACTAAATAAAGAAATAAACAATATGAGTTTCACACTGTTATCCCAATGGGATCCTCTGGGACAAATTCTGCCTTAAGTTATATTATGGCAAAACTATTTCCATTCACTGTAGCCAAAACATTTCAATGCCTTTAACTTCTTCTTCACATTGCTAAAGATTTAACCTAATATAAAAGAGGGCAGGGATGTGAGTATGTTTTAATGGGTCTGCATGTGCCCAATGTGTTTAAGACATACTTTATAAAATATGAAATTAGATTCTTTGTCTAGCGTAATTTTATTATTTAAAAATTATTTAACATTCCTCCCTGTCATTCTTTTCTTTTTTAATACAAGTTGACTTGCAAGCCAACTGCTTGGATACTGAGGTAGAGCTCAGATAAAAGTTACTATAAGGAGAAGAAAGAAACCATGACTGTTACATGATGCTGAATAAATATTAGCCATAGCCACAAATCATTCAGATGTATTTGCCAATAAAATATTTCTGAAATTATTGCTTTTATTCTGTACTGTGTTTCCAAGTCTTTTCCAGAAAAGTACTTAAGCACTTGCCTAACTTAAAGCACATGAAAAATCCCATTGATTTAAGTGGGCTTAATCACACCCCCTAATTCCCACACAGTCTTCAGCACACTGCTGCATCTGGACTTTTTACAATAATCAAATGAGTATAAACCACATGTATGTTCGGTGTAATCCACGCTCTTCATGTGAAAAGGTAGGCTTAGTCATTTAATAGGCATGAAGGCACTGGGCTTTTATCCTTGCAAGATGAAAAAGCTAGAGAAGATTGATTTACTGTCATGTTGTTGAATATTTTGTGTGCATTACAAAACCTTGACCCCTTTTTATTGAAGAAGAAAGTATTTCTGAACATGTTAACTTCACCTGGACGCTGTCAAAATCAGAAGCCTAAGCTGATGTACAATCCTTCTGCTAAGGAAACTTGTATTTCCATTTTGCATTCACAAATTGGACTGATATGGATACTTTCAGAAATTTCATGAGTAATTCTAAGTTAAAATTAAATATTGAAATCGATTAAAAGTATAGCATTTATAAATTTGGTATTTTAAATGGTTGAACAAGTATTATAACATAGAAGTAAAATTCATCTGCAGAGCTTGCAATGTGTCTGTCAGATTCTGATGATTTATTCTAAAAAAACACCATTTATAGAGAGAGCTAATACTTTTATTAGACTGACTCATATGTTCCAAATCTTATGTAAGCATGCATAGATACAAACCTTTTCTTAGGTGAACAGGTCCTTGTGGAGAGTTCAAAAAAGGTCTGCGCTGGCCCAGTTTTCAGGCCTTGAAGACAATTTTTTCCACCTGCAAGTTTTCACCATTATTTTTTCAAGTGGTGTTATCTGTTATGATACAATAGAAGTCACCTCTGATATCCATAGAGCATCAGGGCTGTAACATCACTCGTAATAAAGAATTGCATGCTCCAGAAACCCTGGAGACCCCTGTGCAAAAGCTGCTATCCGCCTTGAGGAAAGTCCATGTAGCTTACGGCACTGGCAATTTTCACGAGTCCTACCCCTAAAATTTTAGTCTGGGGCCTCTCTGGAGCTACAAATACCAGCCATAACAAACCATATAGTAGCTATGTGTCAGTCCTTGCCAGCAGTCCAAGGACATTATGTGACAGCAGAACATTTTCTTTTACTGGTTTCCTTGTTTTCAAATAAAGCCCACACAGTGCCTTTCCATTTAAACCTCTGATACTACCATGGTAACATCTTCCAGGAGACAGGCAGAGAGCTGAACCAGATAACTTTGGAACCTCTAAGGCAAGCCATCTCTCTGTGCCGTTTACTGTGTCTGTAAAAAGGAGATAGTAAAATACCGAAGCAACTCTCAAAAATACTCTAAAACATACCTTTGAAAAGGCAGGCTGCTTTTCCACTACTTTCTATTACAGCTGACTTGAAGTGACGGCATTTTTCTTCAATGACTGATTTTATTTAAAAGCAAGTAATCACTCATTAAGGAAATTTTTTTTCTTACTAAATCTGTAGTTTCTTCACTTACTGATCTTAAATGTTTGCTGCTTTCGTAACTGAAGTATTTGTGCATACTGCCAGCATTTCATGACCAGAAGCTAGACCAGGTAACTTCCAGATGTCTCTTTCAATCAACATCACTAACCTGAGAAGATGAATTGCCTGTAATATTCCAAGTCCTACAAATCCTAATATAACAGAGATAAGAACCACAACACGCTATGCTGCAATGCAGAACAGTGAAACAGAACATCTAAAGACTCAGTTAAAGACTTTAAACTAATTTTCATTTCTTTGCAATGAGCTCCAGCCAAAGTTCCTAGTGTGGTAGCAGGCTGCCCACCTCAGAGGTGGGGAAGATTAAATGCTGAAGGCACAGGGTTTGTGAAACAGAGAAGTAGCTGCAGCTGAAAATGGATCTGCAAAGCGATCACATCTGACAGCTTCAGACACTAAAACAAAACAAAAACGGGGAAACAACACTGTCCAAAAAGGTTGCCAAGGATCACCCAGCTGCAAGGGGGCCATAAATGCAAGTAACAGATGAAACAGTCGGTACAGTCTGATAAAAAACAAATAACTTACCCAGGGCACAAGGGGGATGATTATCCGAATGTCACAAAAATAAAAACCTCTTCATTCAGGTTTAGCTTCACATCTGCTAGTGTGCTGTCCTACAGCACTGCAATCTATTGTTTAATTCTAGGTTAAAATGAAGTAATCTAAATATGCAGGCTGTTATATAAAAGGGCCAGGGGATGAAATTACACCAGTTTCTAATAAGGCCCTTTGAAACCCTAAACTAGTAAGTTAGCAGCCAAATTGTTCTTCTTCTACTAATACAGACTGAACAGAAAGTCATGACTAAAAGAGAGAAAGTAAAGAGTGTAAACCTGTAGTTCTCAAAATCCTAAGTGTGTCTGCTATATCAAGGCACACCAGAGGACTACTTAGGTGTTAAAAAATTATCGTTTTATTAACCATCTCCAAGATCAGTCTCAAAAAACTTTTATCTCCCTATTGCTAGATTCTTCATAAATACAAGATCTGTGAAATTTCCTACTCTTCCATTTCAAAACAAGTAGAACTTTTAACGTGCATCTTTTGAAAGAAAAATCTAGTTAAAATTCAGTAAAAATCAGCTTTGTTTTTTGACGGACAGCAGTAATTGTAAAGTAAAAACCTAATGTGCTTTATTCTATCTTCTACATTTTTTTAAGTTTAATGTGCAGAAAGTCTATGGCAAACACAGTTACTAAAATTATGTTTTTACCTAGCTTCATCCGTCCAGGGAAGACCAATTTATGTGGTTTTAGGTATTCTTTCATTTGGTAAGTAGCAGCCTGCATGTGGTAACAGACCTCACACCAGAACATGAAAAGGACCATTTGGTTATTTTCTTCTGTCTGTGAAATACATGCCTTACTATTTTCCCCTTTTTCACAATTAACTGGAGCCTTCCTATAAATGAAAAGAAAATTTCCTTCCCACACATGGATGTACAAATATATTCTGCATCTGAATTGGAAAGAAAAAGAGAGTTGTGAGATTTTTTGGACACACACCTACCCTAGAAGTACAGTGCCATGATAGGCCTCATCCCTGCTCCATGCCAGCTGCAGGAATCCACTGGATCTCAGCTGCACCTGGTGGATCCCAGCTCACCTCTGCATCAGCTAGTAACTTGCACCATTTTCCTGCTTGTCTTCAAAATAGAGCTATTTACCTATTCAGTTGTGAGTAAAGACAGGAAAGCCAAAGTATAATAAACTCTGTTCTGATTCTGACTCTTTTTCTCGCTGAATGATCTTAATTAAGACTTGATTCTCTCACCTCTGCCACACAGAAGAAGGCAAAGGAAAGGGGGAAGAACAGGTTCCTTAGTACGGAGGTTCTACAGTACAATTAGGTAAGTAGAGTGACTTCCGGTCAAAAATAGGAAAACCAAATGAATTACTGACGTAATGCAGTAAATAGTACATATATGACATCTTATCAAGCTGGCATCTCAGAAAACAGCAGTTGCTCAGTTAAGTCAGACACAACTCTTTAGAGGCTCTGAGAACAGGGGAGTACTTAGATTTCTGAAGCAGTGTGGGGTCATGCAGTCATTGCTCTGAGACAAAAGGGGAAGAATTTATTTTTCATATGGCAACAGGGAGGCTGTGGAGGTATGATCAACAGGGAGGCTCCTAGGTATGATCATGTAAGTTTCACCTAACTGATATATTTTCAGGATAGGAATCACAGAACCAATCATTTCTTATTAGTGTATTTTTTCGACTTAAAATAATACTAGTGATCTCAAACAGTCAGAATAAACACTACACTACAGTACATCATGCTTCAGGAGGATGATCTACTCGCAAAAATTAGAACGATTTCCTTTCTTTAAATAAAAACTTGAAAATTAACCTTGTTCACTGTATCAAGTAACTGTGTCTGGCTTCTCTTCCCCCGGATGAAAGATTCTTTAACAAAATGCCCAGAGAAATCAATTCAATAAAGGAATCTTTCTCAACTGTCCATCAAACATACCATCCAACAGTAAACACCTTCTAACTCATCTCAGCTGCAGAGAAAGGCAGTCTTTCAAGTAACCATGGACTAAATTATTCACAGCCAAGGTGCCAGTACAAGTTCGAGCACAGGTCTTGCAGTCATGCTGATTCACACAATCTAATATACTTGCAACAGAGGCTAGATCCTTATGCACCATGAATTTTCATGATGTTATACATTTAGCTCCCGAAGAGAAATCTTGAGGCTGGAATGAAGTACTTATGCTCCTTGAACACATCAAGAACCAGAAATACTGCCTGATAAGCAGAAACTGCCCAGAGCTAACCAGTATAAAACACATTAACCAATATGAAACACCACAGCTACACTACAAGCAGATGCATCTGCTACCTTCTTAGAGTTTAAACCACCAAAG